>CAIGRB010083165.1:29153-49121 GCA_903798255.1 Fraxinus quadrangulata | reverse complement strand
CTAATTAATTAAAAATATTTATTATTTAAATACAATAAATTCATAATTATATAATTAATGGTCACATGTAATTATAAGTCATAATTTATTTATTGATCACATATTATCAAATTAATTGATCACAAATTATTTCAAGGTCACAAATAAAAAATTTTACAGGTCATAATTTATCTGTCGGTCACATATTTTCAAATTTCGAGGTCACAGATTATTTCGAGATCACAATTCAAAAAAAATTATAGATCACAGTTTGTCTATCGGTCACACATTTTCAAATTTGGTGGTCACAAATTATTTTTAGTCACAAATTATCGAATTTTAAAATCACAATTTAATAGTTAGTCACGGTGAATCAAATAGTTGGTGACATACATCGAAACATCCCACCTCCATCTCGATCCACCACCAATACTTGGTTACAAATCAACCAAATAATTGATCACAAACACTGTTCCACCACCACCACCGCCGCCACTACCACAACAGCACCACAACACTACCACCATTAGATCCAATACACTGCCAATAAAAATCATCACAACCACCAGAGTCATCGTCGCCACCAGACATAGTTAAAAGGAAGCACATTTTATTTCACCAGTTCACGTCTTTTATTGAAACTGAAGCATTATCCAGTCATAGACAAGGCTTATTTATTTAAAAATCCCCTGAAAGAACTCTCAATGCTTCCATTATAGCGTTTGCACAAATGAAAAGAACCAAATTAACTCGGCGAGCATTCACACTCGTGGAGGCAGGTGAGAACTTCCTGGCAGGTAGGATGTTCATCTAGTTCTGCCCAGCAATCTGGAATAGAAACGAATCAAATGCTAGTTCTAAAGTGGGACAGAGACAACTCACGACGTTCATCCATTTGGATTTCGCCACCAGTCACCACCGCGCGACAGAGACGACTCACGACGACACTCAGTTCGCCATATGTCACCTCTCCCGATGAAGAGGATATCGCCGGTGAAGAGGAAGAGAGGGTGTGAAAGATGAGAGAGACGCGAGAGAGAGAGTCAGGGAAGATGAGGAGAGAGATGGGTGAGAGAGAGAGAGAGAGACGGGGAAGGTGAAGATGACGGTGAGAGAGAGTGATTTAGGGTTAAAATAATTAATAATTCAATTAATACCTGATTTTTGATTAAATAAAGCTCACATTTAAATTTTGAATTTGAAAAGTTAAATGTCTGATTTTTGTAATTTCCTCATAAAATAAATTGATTTGTATCCGTTGATGAGTGGGTCTGCTTTAATGAACGGGTATTGTTGGGTTCGATTGTCCAACCTGACGAAAATAATGGTTTACCTAATTATTTAGGGGGGAAAAAAATGAAAAGCTAAAAGTAAATTAAAAGAGAGTTCTTTCATTTTCGACACAATGACTTTCATACTAAACACTAATAGGGAAGTGTTTTTTACATTAAATACTTATATTTCTCTTCTACTATTGTCTCACACAATTTCATTTTCATTTTTCAATTATGATTTCCTAAGAAATTGTTCAGATAATGTGCACTACTCAAGAAGTACTACAATTTGTTCCTAATATAATCTTCTTATTGTTTATTTATTCATTTTTTTTTTCAAGAAATACATGAATATATACAGAATAAATGTAAACATTACTAAGAGGAATGGAGAGATCCCGAGAGCTTAAAATACAAGCAAATCGACCAAAAAAAATTGAAAATACTCATTGAGGTACTTTTCCTAGTTTTCGCTATCATAATGTGATTCTATTAGGATTAGTCTTAGGAAGATAAATAAGCTATGAATGAGAAGAGGGCACACTTGATCTAAATGAATCCAACTTGAGTGTTTTTGTACGTTAAATTATATGTGATTGAGAAAGAAAGCTATGTCGTAAACTTTTCATCGATTTAATCTAGTTAAGCATAATAAACATGTATGATTATTCAAATTTTGATCATATATCAATACCTACAAGAAATTAAAATTTTTAGATGAATATTATCTATCGAATTTTAAATGATAAGCAATCTCTATTGGGCTATATACGGAAGTCCAATTTAGCTTCAAAATTTACCACCGTGTCACATTTCAAAATTTTTCATTTCCAAAACTACTCATCCACAGTAATTACTTGACTACATATTCCAATAAAGTAATTATCATTAATTCGGGAGAAGAGAAGTGACAGAGTGGTGAATTTTGAGAGTAAATTAAAACTAAAAGTTCAGTGACTCAATTGTAAATTTAATGACCGCAAATAAAATTTATCTAAAGAAATTTTAATAATTTCATACATAAGAAAACAAATGATGCCACAAGACCGCAGGAAAGGAGTATTGGAAAAATATATTTGATATGCTTTTACATATTATTTTAGTTGCTTACTTGATATTTATTTTTTAAATATCAATGACTAAAAACGTGAAAGGGCGATACAGGTTTCAATAGAATTCTGTGGCTGCGGATTTTAGGGCTTTAACCGCCAAAATGGGACACAGTTTCACTTTTCATATTGCATCTTATACATATTTATTTACCTACCATCCTAGATATTATTTGATCGGTTTAATAATTAAAGTTAAGAAAAGATTGTTTATTATTACACTTTCCTTAAATTTATTTATTACCATATCAAATACATCTTGTATGATATGATTAAATTCTTACCGATTTTATTGTGTATAATTTTAGGTTAAATTTAATCTAATTTTGGCTATTTTCAAGGAAAGATTGATTTAATATTAACTTTCCTTAACTCTATTTATTACCATATCAAAGAAATCACATGTGATATGATTATATACTTATCATGTTTTAATGCTTTAAGTAAGTTCAATTCGTGTCTTGTAAATTACTTTACATAAGTAAATCAAGAAATCAAGGAACGAACAACCGCTTTGAGAAAATATACAAGCTGTCGGTGGACCAGCAGCTACACGTTCTGCTATTCTCCAGCAAGTTTAACTGGCAACATACTTTATTGATTAATCTCATAGCAGAATAGCTTTGAGAAACTGTACATGCAGCTGGTGAACATGCAAGAACCAGTTCTGCTATATTCCAGCGAGTTCACCCGATGCATGCATTATTGAATAATCTTATAACAAAACCATGTTCTTCAACTGTAGTTGAAGAAAACAGACAAGAGCGTGAATGTTGAATCCAATTCAAAGATTAAATTGCTTAGTGTAAGTTAAGACTTGTGATTCTTAATTCAAATGGTGGTTGTGGTCGAATACAATAGTGAAGTTGCGATAAAGTCAAGACCGTAGGGTTTGACTCCACTTCTACAACAAGTCAAAAGAAGAAGGAAAACTAGGAAGTTGTTCTTAAATATTTTTTAATTTTCCGAAATTACAAAACTGAGGCTATTGTATTTTTGATCGTTTGATTTAGTGGATTTACCTATGACATGGGTCCCCTGGATGTTTCCCTTAGGTGTCCATAATTGTTAATTTTCAAAAATTGAGTAGTTACGTAAAATTCTATAATCTGTCTACACGCTATAGTCAGAATTGCTTTAATAACTGCTTGTAGGATATTCTGTCTGTTTAGCGTGTACTGTCTGAACTGGGTAATTAAGATATATTTTTTAATTAACTAGGTTTTCAAGTATTTACAATTGCTATCCGAGCTAGTTCATTTTTAAAAAAGTGAGATCCACATTAAACTTAGTTATGGACAGTGCACCTTTTTGACCTCTTGTTCTAGATGAGACTAGTTACTCCTATTGAAAAATTTGGATACAGGTTTATGTCCGATACTTAGATGAGAAAGCACGTCATTCAATCGTGTATGGCAATAAAACTCCCACCGTGATAAAAAAAAGGTGTAGAAAGAGAGAAAATGGCGCTTGAGTGGGTGAGTATCGATTTTAATAGTGCTAGTTGGAACTCTAATCAATTTTACTTGATTTCTATATGCAAGGTGGCCAAGAAATCGTGGTACATATTGCAAGTTGCTCATGAAGGAAACTCCATTATGAAATCTTCTGAATTTCACATGCTTACACTTCAATTTGAGCAATCAATAATGATGGATGATGAGCACTTCAAAGATTTCTATGACAGGTAAGTGATATCATCAACTCGGCTTACACCCGGGAAAGAAGTATTCAAAAAGTAAAATAGTGAAAAAGATTATTAGATCACCATTTGAAAGATTCCATTCCAAGGTAACAACTATCGAGGAGAGTAAAGATATATAGAGCATGGACGTAGGAGAATTGGTGGGGGGTCTTTAAGACCTATGAGTTGTATCTTTATAGGATAAAGAAGGAAAAAAGATCGAAATTGCATTTAAAGTCAAGCACGTTGATGTAGAAGATGAGGAAAATGAAAGTGATAGTAATGAGCATATGAACACGTTCACTAAACAATTTAAGAAATTCCTAAAGAGTAATCACGAAGACAGAAGCTCAAGACCTTAACAACCACAAAGAAGAAGTTTTTTAACAAGTCGAGGCAAAACTCTACCTCATTTGTGGAAAGAACTTAGAATTATATTCAATGTCATGAATGTGAATGATTTGGTCATATAGCTGTTGAATGTGCGAACACATTAAAAAAGTCTTGAGGTAAGAGGCAATGAACATAACATGGAGTAACGATGAGGACAAAGAGTTAAACTCAGATGAGGAGGACATAACAGATGATACCTAGGTAACCTCATTCACTCTTATCCTTCAGTCTAGTGCTGACCCGCTACAACTGTTACCTGCAGGTACAAACTCACTGGCTAGAAACACAACCAGATCAAGTCACGTATGTTCAGAATGTATGATACTGAAAAAGAATCTAAAAACTGAACAAGAGAAAAATGTCACACTTTTGGCAATGATGAAATATATGAAATATGATAAAACTTTAAGCTATATCATCCATCCTAACAATAAAAATATTTAGTCACTCATAATATTGAATCTAAACAGGCAAAAGTGGAAAGATATCACCAAAATTTGACGAAATCCTTCTTCCTTTATTTTCCTTCTTTTCTCTCTCTCCGTGTTGACTTTTTTCCCTTCTTTTCTTTTCCTTTTTTCCTCTATTTTGTTCTCTCTTTCCCTGCGTGAACATCCGCCTCCTTTGTTCTCTTTTTCTTTGCTCCGGCCGCCTGCTCTCTCTTCTTACTGTAGGTATATATATTTTTATAAATTCCAGCCCATGTTTAGCCAATCTTAAAAATCCAAGCTGTGGCCCAATAAATTTCAATACCAAATTAAATTAATTCTTCTTTCCAAATCATCAATTCTTTTATATAATGCAAGTTGATCCTTACAATAATTTTATCTGTGCAGTCCATGCCAATTTAGTTCTCGTACTTTGGATTTTACCATTTTTTTCGTTGTTTTGCATTCTTTTCATCAATTCTTCATTAAACATAAAATTTTACCTACAAAATACAATATAACATAAATTAGGTAGAATTTAATTCAAAAGACAATAAAATATCATGATTTAACGCCACAAATAAATATAAAAGCTACACTTATCATCAATGACAAAGGGCTAAAAACGTGAAAAACAGGATGTTGTCCAGGCAGACAGTTAGTCCTGAATCACTAGGTTGTACGAGTTTTCAAAAGAATTATGTGACTCTAGATTTTAGGGTTTTAACATCCAAAAAGGGGATGCGATTTTCACTTTCTATATTACAGCTGATACAGATTTATTTACCTGCCATCCTAGATATTATTTGATAGGTTCAATAATTAAATTTAAGGAGAATTGGTTTATTATTACACTTTCCTCAAATTTATTTATTACCATATCAAATAAATGTTGTGTGATATGATTATATTCTTATCGAATTTATTGTGTATAATTTTAGGTCATATTTAATCTTAATCTTGGCTATTGCTTTAAGGACATATTGATTTAATATTAAACTTTCTTAAATCTATTTATTACCATATCAAACAAATCACACGTGATATGATTATATATTTACTGTGTTTTGATGCTTTAATTTTTGGTAAGTTCAATTCGTGCCTTTTAAATTACTTTACATAAGTAAATCAAGGAACGAACAACCGCTTTGAGAAAATATACAAGTAGCCGGTGGACAAACAACTACACGTTTTGTCATTCTCCATTAAGTTCAACATGCGACATGCTTTATTGATTAATCTCATATAAAAAACAGCTTTGAGAATTCTGTACATGTAGTTGGTGAACCTACAACAACTAGTCCTGCCATATTCTAGCTGGCGCCATGCATTATTAAATAATCTCATACAAAAATCGTATTCTTCAACCGTACTTGAAGAAAGCACACCAGAGTGTAAATGTTAAAATCAATTCAAAGATCAACTTGCTTGGTGTAAGTTAAGAATTTTGATTGTTAATCCAAGTGGTGGTTGTGACCGAGTACAATAGTGAAGTTGTGATAAAGTCAAGATTAGAGAGTTTGATTTCGCTTCTACAACAAGTCAAAAGAAGAAAAAAAATCAGGAAATTGTTCTTAGATTTCTTTTGATTGTTTTTTGTTAATTTTGCGAAATCATAAAATTGAGACTATTGTATTATTGATCGTTTAATTTAGTGGATTGATTTACCTCTGACATAAGGCCTTATTGATGTTTTCCTTAGGGGTTTACCACGTTATATATAGTGTTCATGCTTGTTAATTTTGACAATTGAGTAAAGCTCATAAAATACAATAATCTTTCTACATGCCGCAGTCAAAATTTTCTTAATAATTGCTCGTAGAGTATTCTGATTGCTTGGAGTGTACCGTTTGAATTGCGTAATTAAGACAATTTTTTTAATTAAATAGGTTTAAGTATTTACAAGGAGAAACATTATCTACTGCAGAATATTCTTAACATCCATTCAACAAAAAAGTTGTATATTCAGAGAAAAGATTGAACCCAATTGGCCAGATTCTAGAGTACCCCCTTTTCTATTTATACTCTTTTTGTGTAATTTAAAAGTATAAGGGAGATTGTACCATTTAAGATCGTTGGAAACTTGTTTGGTTCGATCCAAATTTTGTACACCATGGGATATTGTATCGTTAGTTGACTCATTTAGAGAACAAAACGTTATGATAAGATGTGAACCCTATGAAATATGAATAATAAGTGTGTAATAATTGTGGATAAAAGATATATTTGACCGTAAGTGATTAAATTATAATCAACCCGAAAATTGAAAACACATTTGTTGGACTTGGAAATAACCCACCTTGACATAGACAACGTGTCGAACCTCAATTTTCGATATGAATAGCCCGACTCATAAAAAATTGAGAGCTAAGCTAAGTATCTAGACAAGTTTTGGTCTGAATTGATCAAATTATAATGCATATTCAATAAAAAGAACTTTTTAGTTATATTTATGACATTAACAACATATACTTGTATAGCAGCTTCATAGTCAGGGATAAAACATATTCTTATGCATTAGGTTTGTGAAATATTGAAATTTGATGTCATATTTGATTAAGACTCGAAAGTTAAGTTAATTTATGTATCCCTCTTCTTTAATTATGTTTCCAAATATTGAACAAAATCGTGTTACTGAATTCACCATCAGAGCCTAAGAGCATATTCGACTAAGTTTACATGTTAACTTACAAGTAAATATATACTACTTACTAGTATATTAACTAGAATTCATTCTTAAATCAGTTTCTAATCAAAGAACATCCAGATACTTATTAGTCTATAGTCTGAGTATTAACTTGTTGATACTATCTACTAAAAGTTTACAATGCTATTTGTAACATTTATATTCCTAGCTTTTTCATTGTATTCTTTTCTTCAACCTTGTAGTAGTTAACATATATAGTCAATAATGTTGATTTTTGTCAACTTTTTCTGCTTGTTTTCAGATGAGGATATAATTTTGTTGCACATTTGCATTTATTATTTTTGTAAAAATGTGACGGACAAATAAGTACTTTATATCCTCCGATGGACTTTTTGGACAATATTTACGGATTAATGGAAGGTTGATAACAAGTTTATTTTAAAAAAGCTGAAAATATAAGTGTCACAATGAATAAAGACAGAAAACTACAATTAAATTGTAGTGTAAATAATATAATTTGTTGAAAAAAAATACTTTTGGAAAGTTTTTCTTGGAATGAAAGTATTTTAAAAGTAGCACCCTCTATTTATTCCGTGCTTGCAGTGAAGTGTCAAAATTCACTAGGATAATTATTGGAACCGCCTCACCAGAATAGCTCCACTCAATTTCTAGGTAAATTTCATGTTCATCATTCATTTTAATTTGTTTCAGTTTCAATTTTTTATTCATTTTCAGTTTGATAATTTCTTCTATAACCATTCTTTTTTACAGAATGGTTTTGCATGACGAAATAAGTTAGTTAATCAAATTTCAAATTATAAACTTGTGTTTCAGTTCTCCAAATGGTTTGGCAGCATTCTTTTTGTCCCTATTTTCCAGCTACTCCTCCAGGCTTTCTCTTTGATCCTACTCACTCACTCTCACTCACACAAACCCACATTCTTTTTAACCTTCTATTTCTTAAACCATACATAGCTTCTTCATCTAAATTTCCAGCAACATAATTTGATGGCAAAACTTGTAATAGAAGTTCTTGAAGCCAGTGACCTGATGCCCAAACAGATGGACATGACTCAGCCAATCTCTTTGTAGTGTTAACATATATATTGTATATACAGCTGTAATTTGATAGACAATTTACCTTGTATAGAATGATAGTGATTGTAGGCTGCCTTGTATGGAGAGATTTCGATTTAATTTTCACATGATTATAGGCTATATATTTCTATATAATGCGAAGAAACCCTCTACTGAGAGGCATTCAGATCATTTGACATGGTATCAGAGCCCCCAATTTAAGATTTCTCTTCGACTCCTTTGGGTATCATCTTGGTTGAGGGTTTTCTTAGTTCCTGGATTTCTTTGTTGAAATCGATTTTCAATTTTGGGCTGCCAGAAATCATTCTGTCATTTAGATGGCTAATCTATTGCTCCCTCTGATTTAAAGGAGCTCAGTCAATGGGAAAGCAAGGATGCACGCATTGTCCTTTGGTTACTAGGTTTTATTGAACCCCATATGGTGAATAATCTTCAATCATTTATCACTGTTAAGGAGATGAGGGATTATATTAGGCGCATCTATTATCAAGACAACAGCACACGAAAGTTTCAATTGGAGTTAGAAATTGCCAGCTTCAGATAAGGTAATCTTTCTATTGAGCAATTATATGCTGATTTTCTTAATATGTGGAGTGAATATTCTAGGATAGTTTACTGTAAAGTTCCAAAGGAAGCCTTAACGACCCTCCAAGATGTCCATGATCTGAGTCAAAGAGATTAATTTCTAATTAAGCTTCGACCGAAATTTGAGACTGCACTGATTGGCTTGATAAACCGTAATCCTGTTCCATCATTGGATGTGTGCTTGGGGGAATTATTACGTGAAGAGCAGCGTCTTGCTACTCAACTTACTATCAATTAAGAATCTATGATTAATATGGCATATGCTACTCAAGGGAAAGGTAAATTCAACACACAGACACAATGCTATAGTTGTAAGGAGTTGGGCATATTGCAAATCATTGCAGCAAGAAATTCTACAATTACTGCAAAAAGGAGGGACATATTATTAAAGATGGTTGTATATGGCCTCATAATAGACAAAGCCAAGCCTTTCACACCGCTATCCAGTCCAATTTAGCTACTGTTCAGGGTCAGCCACCTACAGTCGATTCTTCATCTACTCTTATACCCGAGATGATCCAACAGATGACTGTTTCTACTTTTTTAGCTTTCGGCCTCCAAGGTAAGCGAAATCTTCTGACCTCTCCTTGGTTGGTTGATTTCACAGCCTCAAATCATATGACTGACAGTACAAATGCTTTACATGATATTCGTAAGTATAAGGGTGACCAACATGTTCAGATAGCTAATTGCAGTACGCTTCCTATTACTATAATTGGCACTCTGGGATCTTCTTTTAATAATGTATTTGTGTCACCGGAGTTATCTACAAATTTAATATCGAACGGACAATTGGTTGACAATAATTGTGAAATTTAATTTGATCGTACTAGTTGTTGTGTGTAGTATCAAGTGTCGGGGAAGGTGATCGTGAAGTGGCCTATAGTTCTTGCAAATTGGGTAAGAGTAAATCTTTACCTTTTCCTTCACATGGCAATCGGGCTTCTACTTGTTTTGAGATAATTCATACTGACATTTGGGGTGTAAGCCCTATGCTTTCTCATTCTCAATATAGGTATTTTGTGATCTTTATTGACGATTACAATTGTTTTACTTAGGTCTATTTCCTTTGCTCTAAGGTCGATGTGTTCTCCACTCTTAGGCATTTCTTGCTATTATTGAGACTTAATTTCTGCTTGTCTTAAAGTCTTGCGCTTTGACTATTGTGGAGAACATATATCTAGTGAGTTTCAACATTATCTCAAAATGAAGGGGATTCTCACCCAATGTTCTTGGCCTTATACTCCTCAACAAAATGGGGTACCTGAACGTAAGAATCATCTTCTCTTGGATATTGTTCGTACTTTGTTCATTGAATCTTTCGTGCCTTCTCGTTTTTGGGTAGAAGTCTTATCTACAACTATTTATTTGATTAATCGTTTGCCTTCTGAAATCTTACAATTTGACTTTCCATATTCTCGTTTGTTTGGTGTTACTCCCGAGTATAATTCTCTTTATATATTTAGCTGTGTCTATTTTGTTCACTTTCCCTTCACTGAACGTCATAGGCTTACTCCTAGGCAGCTTGGCATGCATTTCTTGGGTATAGTAAAGCACATAAATGGTTTGTATGTTATGATGCAGATGCTAACAAGATTCGTATCTCTTGAAATGTGATCTTCTTTGAACACCAATATTTCTTCGAGTCTTTTGTTCTTAATAATTTTGGTTATGCTATGCTTCCTATTTTTGATGATGTGTCCTTTCTTATTGAATATTTTAAGCTAGGATTTGTGTAATAAAGACGTCGTCCACAGTCTCCAATGCCTCTTTCGGATCTTGAACGACACATAAACACGATCTTCTCGAGTTTCCCATCCTCTGGATAGGAATGTGTACTATTATACTGCTCAGAAGGCTACTTTTCATACTACCAGCATACCTAAATCATACTTCCAGGCTATTACTCAAGCCTGTTGGTGACAAGCTATGCAAGGAGAACTTCAGGCTCTACTGGAAATCAAATCTGGGACATTGTCCCATGTTTTAATGGGGTGAAGCTCATTGGATACTAATGGGCATATACATCAAGCTCTGATTTGATAGAACTATCGAAAGGTACAAAGCCCGTTTGGTGGCTACAAGGAATTGCCAGAAATACGGTCTTGATTATGTACTATTATGGCTAAGACGACTTCTGTATGTACTATTATGGCTATTGATGTTCTAAAGATTGGTCTCTGTGATAGATGGATGTGAATAATACATTCCTACATTGGGATATGAAGGAAGATGTCTATATGACTCCTCATCCTGGTCAGTTCACTCACTCTTCCACTGTGGTTTGTCGATTGAAGCGGTCTTTGTACGTGTTAAAGCAAGCACCACATGCATGGTTTGAAAAGTTTCGTAAGACACTTCTTGATTTTCATTTTATCCGGAGTCAGTTTGATTTTTCTCTCTTTCTTCAGAAGATTGCCATTGGACTTATTGTACTATTGGTGTATGTAGATGGTATAGTCATTACATAGTCTGATTCTCAGTCAATTGAAGAACTCCAACACCATCTCAACACTATCTTTCACATGAAAGATCTTGGCCCATTCCAATATTTTCTTAGTCTTGAAGTCTATCCTTGTTCGAATGGTATGATCTTGCATAAACATAAGTATACCCAAGAGATTCTCACCTGGCTAGTCTTTAGTCTGGGAACTCAATAATTAAACCTCTGGAGGTTATTCGAAGATTTGTCAAGAGGAGGGTGAATTATTACCCGATCTATCTTTATATCGACAACTAGTAGGTAGTTTAAATTATTTGACAATTACTTGACTAGATATTTCATTTGCTGTACATCAAGTCAATCAATTTATGCAGGCCCCTCACCAATCTCATTTAGTAGTTGTTCGACTAATTCTTTGTTATCTCAAACATACATCTAGTCGAAGGTTATTATTTTCTAACGAGAACTCTTTACAGTTGATGGGTTATAGGGATGCTAATTAGGCTGATTGTGTGGCTACTCGACGTTCTGTTACCGGATGGTGCATGTTCTTGGGAATGCTCTTATTTTTCGGTAGAGGAAAAAGCAAGATCGCGTCTCAAAGTCCTTCACCGAATTTGAATATCGTGCTATGTCCTCTACTTGTTCGAAGATTGTGTGGCTGCATGGTTTGTTGGACGAACTTGGTTTTCCCCTACTTGCTCCTACTCTACTTCATGCTGATAATACAAGTGCTATTCAGATTGCTTCCAATCTAATCTTTCATGAGCGCACCAAACACATTGAAGTGGATTGTCATTCCATTCATAAAGCACTTGATCAACATGTGATTACTCTCCATCATATTTCCACTGAATTGCAGACTATCGATGTGCTTACCAAAGCCCTATCTAATCAACGACAGCAATTTATGGTTAACAAATTGATGTTTTCTGATCGATCATCATCAATTTAGGGAGGGGAGGAGATGGTGTTAGCATATATATATATATATATATATATATTTCGATTTAATTTTCACATGATTATAAACTGTAATTAGGGACATATATTTCTATATAATGAGAAGAATCCCTCTATTGAGAGACATTCAGACCATTTGACATGTAGAAGTAGGAACAACGCCAAAGAACCTCAACAAAGTTGAAAACTCTCAACTCTTCGTGGAATGAAAAGCTCGTTTTTGATGTAAAAAACCTGGGAAACTTTCTGAATAGCACCATTGAAGTTCTTGTTTACAATGATAATATGGTCATTAAAAGAATTTTCTTGGAAAAGTTAGAATTTCTGGGATGTCTATTCTTTTTTCAGAATATGAACCAATGTTCTAGTGCTATCCTCTTGATGAAAGAGAGATTTTTCCGCATATAAAAGGCAACATTACTTTGAAGGTTTATGTAATATTGCACAGGACTGAAAATCTGAAGATGGGGTCTTTTTAGGCAGTAGCAGAAAGATTACATAATCTGAAAAATAAGGTAGTTCATGAGAAAAACAAAGGGAAAAAAAAGGATAATGAATTGTGAACATTTCACTCATTAGGAAATGTTTTGGAGAATCTTGCAGAAAAGCCCGTGATAATCGAATCAAAGAGTGATATTTCCGGGGCAATGCATATGCAGTTTCCAGGGTAGAGACCCCAGTATGCGTTGGTGGAGACTAGCACACCATTGGTTGCACAGATGGGCTACTGGGGACGGGACAAGATTGCGAGTACATATGATTTAGTCGACCAAATGAATCTTTTGTTTGTTAATGTTGTCAAGGCCAATGATCTTCTAGTAGGACATATCGGAGAGTCTTGATCCATATGTTGAAGTTATAATTGGGAATTACGAAGGGCTGACTAATCATTTTGAGAAAAATAAGAATCTCGTCTAGAACAAAGTTTTTGCATTTGCTAAGGAAAGATTACAACCAGATAGTCCTCTAGAGCCACGGTAGTATTTTTTACTCACCTCACTTAAAAGCTTAATCTCCATAGAGTCGACATATTGATTTAATCAAATTCTGTATTCAACATACCTACCCTTTCACGAAAAGGCCAAGTTCATTTGTATCCACTCCATTTAGAAGTTAAAAATGTTGTAGTGAACACACCTTTATTTTTCCAAAGTTTTGTCTCAACATGCATAGGTTGTAGAAGAAGACACGGCAGCAAATGAGCCACGAAATTACGCTCATTGTTTGGATAAGAGCTGACAAGTGTATTTTATACACTTATTTGGGCTCTAAGATATTGACATTTCGTAATTTTTTAAAGGGAATTATAATCTAATTTATTATATAATGTGTTATTAGGTGAAACTCAGTGAATGGAAGTGGAATTGAAAGAAAGAAGTAAAAATTGGCAAAAAAAAGGCAAGATTCAAAGTTTGGGGACTAAAGTGCAAATACTGAAAAGTTATGTTGGAGTTCACGATGAAGATTCGAGAATGTTAGGGGTCAATTGGATACAATCAAAAGTCAAAAGGAGTGAAAATATGGTCAAAATATTTTCAATAATCAATTTTCAAACGCACAAGAACGTCTATATTTTTAGTTGGAGAGGGAGACTAATTATATAATGTGTTATTAGGTAAAACTCAGTGAATGGAAGTGAAATTGAAAGAAAGAAGTAAAAATTGGCAAAAAAAAAAGGCAAGATTCAAAGTTTGGGAACTAAAGTGCAAATACTGAAAAGTTATGTTGGAGTTCACGATGAAGATTCGAGAATGTTAGGGGTCAATTGGATACAATCAAAAGTCAAAAGGAGTGAAAATATGGTCAAAATATTTTCACAAATCAATTTTCAATTGCACAAGAATGTCTAGATTTTTAGTTGGAAATTGAGATCCATTTTGGTACAGTAAACGTTCGAATTTAAATAGAGTGATTTCTGGCAAATTTTTAGACTTTTGAGTTATTTTTTCAACGTATTTTGAATCGCCTTAATCGAATATCAAGAGAAAAAGTTATAATAAAAATACTAAAAAAGATGCAGAGTTTAGAACATCGAGTCAACGCCTAGGCGCCGACAACCTAGCACCCTATGTTTACCCTAAAGAAACCAATTTTTACAGAGATACAACACCATAATGCTTAGGCGCCGTCCAGATTTACATCGTGGCCCAGTGCCTAGGCCCTGACTCCTAGTGCTTAGGCGCCGAGTCGCAAATTTTAGGATTATGCGGTTTTGGTCCGTGAAAAGCTCATAAAAAAATTCAAATTTGGAAAGAACGTGTAGGGGAG
The DNA here is from genome assembly GCA_903798255.1 of Fraxinus quadrangulata. NCBI lineage: Eukaryota > Viridiplantae > Streptophyta > Magnoliopsida > Lamiales > Oleaceae > Fraxinus > Fraxinus quadrangulata. The sequence goes on along the minus strand of CAIGRB010083165.1, from coordinate 34,250 downwards.
TATAAATAGAAGAAATAAGGAAATTTGAGGAGTTCCACGCATTAAGAAAAGATAATACAACTAGAGATTTAAGAATACAATTCAAAGGAAGAAAAAAAATCAAGAAATTCAAGTTTAAAGCATTGATTGGAAGAAGAAGATTTTGGTGTAAGATTGATTACTTTTTCTTCATCTTTATTCAAAATCCGGTAATGTATTCAATAACAACTTTTTGTTTTTCTCCTTTCATCATTATGAGTAGCCAAACTTTATATTATGGCAAATGATGTAATCTACTTGAAACCTTTTATGTCTTTTATTTTATATTCATCTTATTTTATCACACACGTGTTGATTTTCCTCTGAGTTTAATGCATTAAATTACTTTATCACTTGATGATTTTGTGAGCCTCTTATGAATCGAGATATGAGTTTGAGATTTAGACCATATAGTAAAATTCGATAAATTAGTATAACGTGTGGAGATAACTATACTAATTATTACGGTCAGAATATGAATTCTTAGAATTAGTGTTTAGTTGACCTAACGTTGATTCACATAGAGATATGGAATTGAATTAGTTAAATAGACTCAACGAGAACTCGAGAGAGCTAAATTGAATACAATAGAAGAACTTGATCGAAAACAACAATAGGTTATGAATCTTGAATTCTAAATTAAAGCTGATCAGTAGATGAAATTGTTATGCCTTGATATTTTCTCATATTTGAATCTTCAATCGACCATTGTATGCAAAATTTTGATATTTTTAATTAGTTAGAAGTAGTTAGAAAAATAATCGCAACAATCACTAAACTTTATTATTTGTTTTCAATCAAATTAAAGTTAGGAATAATTGAATCAATTGTTAAATAGTAGTCCTCGTGGGAACTATATCCGAACTCATATGTCCACTATATTATTTGTTATGATCCGTACACTTGCGAGATATAAAAATCGAAAATATGAACAATATAAGTGTTATGTCCCAAGTTCAATCGATTTAGGTTGTAAACACTTTTAATACGATTAATGCATTTTACGTTTTGGTAAGATCTATTATTTAATTGAATTTATTTTTCAATTATTAAATCAATAGAATCCAAAAATTCAAATTTTAGTAATTTGAATAATCACAAAGAGTTGTGATATTGGGAAGCAGATTACATATGTTGAATATTGAATTGTTCGTGATTGTAAGTAATAACGAGATATGTATATCTTTATTGCGGTTAGATCATCATGTGTGACATTTCTTACTTTTGAAGTGAGTAGCTGATCTTACAAGTTAAAATGTAGTGACATTTAAATGAACACGTGAATGTTTTGTTAAAGAACAAAAAATTGGAAACCCGCTAGAGAGATTCAACATGGATAACTATATGAGTGTTAGTGGATAATTTATAACGTTCACTAGTGCAATTGGTCCTTCGACTTGAGGTCATTATAGTGCCTTATATGAGGAAATTCATATTTTCGTGATGTTGGATGTTGCTCCATCAAAAGTTGTTAATATAACATCATTCGAGTATGTCAAGAATCATTTGAAGGTTATGAATGATCAAAGAGGGTTCTCCACTATTAGATAGTAAGAGATTACGATCTATATTTCATTCAATTAAGTTGATAACAAAATTCTTGGTCAATGTGTACTTATAAGTTGAAAAGAATTTTTGATTTACATTGACTTAATAGTAGGATGAAAGATATAATCGATAATTAAGATTGACGCACTTCATATCTTATAATTGATCGAATCGTATTGACGAATGAATTTTAGTTTCATGATAAATGAACTAGTTTGGTTTTGTCACACCACGTGACATGTGTTGTTCTAATACATTGCTAGACATAAATCTGGGAGGGCGAATGTGAATTAATTAATTTAGGTAAATTAATGATAAATTAAAATAGTGTTTTAATTTATCTTATTTTGATTACATCAAAATAATAATTCACGTAATTAGGTATTATATTCGGGAACCTAATGAGTCACACACAAAAGGAAAACTAAAAGAATGAAATATACTAATTAATTAACAAGTATTGAACAATTAATTAATTGAGTTACTTATTAATGGGCCGAATTAATTAATTGGATAATTTATGGACCAAATATTGGATCGAATTAGGTTTAAGTGTCCCAAGCCACTTGAACTTCTATTAACAAGCTACTAAGATTTGAGAAATCATACAACACAATTATTATTTTGCTACCATAGGAAAAGATAAACCTTAATTCTTTTATTTTTGTTTCCTATGGATTTTTATTGGAGACTGGACAATTGAACATCTGTGGATTATAGATCATGATTGTTCCTGTTCAAGATAAGCAAAAGAGTTTGCAGAATTCAACAAAAGTATAATTCCTGTTATAGTTTCTATCTAAACACAAAACATATCCTTAATGTGAATTAAATTAATTTTTCTTTTTCGCTGTGCATGATTAAGTAAATTCCTAACAAACACAAGCGGACAAAGCTTTCCACAAAACAAGCCTTATTGATACACAATCAAAGCTTTATTTTTTGCCGTGCATGATTATTTTTTGTTGTGCTTGTTTCTCATATTATGAACCAAACAAGCCTTATTGATACACAATCAAAGCTTTATTTTTCTCAAAAATTGTATTATCTCCGAGTACATGTTATCGTAGCACAAGATCTCGTTCCTAGCGACAAAGGTCAAAATTTGGAAACGTTTGTGAGGATAAAGTTGGGCAATCAAGGCAGGGTCACATGGAATTATTCAATAGAACATATTAATCTTGAATGGAAAGAGGAACTGATGTTCATTGCATACGAGCCCTTTGATGAGTATATGGTCTTCAGTGTAGTGGAAAGTGGAGGGGGAAAAGAAGTTATTGGAATGCCAATGAAACTAGTTGGGGAATTTAAACATCGACTTGAAACTTCTAAACTTCCCAATGCTGAATGGTTTAGCCTTTATAAGCTATATGTGGCTGAGGAAGAGAGTGACATGCATAGAAAAGATGGAACACTTAGGACACGAATTCTTCTTCGACTTTGGATTGATGTCGGTTAACAATGTTCTTCTTCGACTATGGTTTGAGTTGCTAGTTTGGCTATTGATGTTTAGATGCTAAGCTATTGATGCAAGTGGTGTTACATGTTTTTATTTGGGTTGAATGGGTCACATAAAAAGCCTTAATAACATGAATTAAAACTTTCTGGAGGGACACTAACGCTCGAGAGAGGGCTTAGCGATAAGCGAGCAACGGGATGTCGCTCGAGCGAGGATATCGCGGCAGGCGAGCGACGATGTTTCTGTTTCTACCACTCGAGCAAAGACATGGCGATGAGCTAGCGAAATTACGGCGCCGTTTTTCTCCTCTTTTCATACTCGAACCCTAGAACCTATACAACTCAACTTATGCAAATTGCAACTTATTCTTTGACTTTTATATCATGCTAATTTCAGTCCTTTTTGTTCACAAACTTGCCAATTACAACAAAATCTAACAAGCTCCCCCTTTTACATTCTGTGACAAAACTATAAATCTAAAGCCAAGGTAGTAAAAATATAGACACAAGAAAAACTATTATTCCCAAAACCAACTATCTCGATTGAAAAATGATTTTCCTTTGTCCAACCTATTTCCTAAAACAGACAACTTAAATATCTAGTGTAGAAGCACTTGAAACAGTAATATAGATAAACATAATTCAAACAGTTATTCATAAGTCATACGAGCTAAATTAATATGTATACAAAAAAGAAACATTGATATCACTAAATATCAAAACTTAATCTAGCTAAAACGAAAATATCATATACATTAAATGTTAATGTCATTATTTTCCAAAACTATCAAAGGAAATTCGTTATAATTACAGTTATCACAATAGATTTTATGAAGTAAGGAAGCTATCCTTGAGAAACTCATTTTCAGGTAAGGACCTTTCTACAGGTAGGTCGATATCATTGGGACACAAGTTTCAGCTCTGCCAGTCCATTTATTTCATGATCAACATGAAAGAAAGATAAAATACTTGCTTTATTAGTGAGATTGACAATCCACAAGCGTCTTAAAGAAAGAACATTTCCTATCTTTTGGTGCGTTCTTGTTGTCATAAAAATCACTAGCAATCTTATTTTTGAGTACTATCCCATTTCTTTAAATTAAATATCACCAATAGCACATAATTTATGTACATGGATGCTCATAGCAGAATTACGTAACTTGCCAACAATGGTAAAACACAAATGTAATTGTTCAGTGTGGACCTTCTACATACCGCATTTTATTTTTTTTGAGAAACTAAAAAATCTCTTTGTCGATGTAATTACATAAAATCTTTCTTGTCCAAAAACCTAGAATTTAAATTGATTTTCTTTAAAGCTTTTGTTGAGCATTGAGGCTTTTCTTCCCCGGAGGTATTTCAAAAGGAGGATCTTCGTTAGATTTTGCATGAAAATTAGGTATGATTCAGTTGGATTTTGTTCATGGTTTGTTTTAGCGATCAAGTCCTCCAATTATTTTTGTTTGAGTTTGACTATAAAATAATTTTGAAATCTTTCGTACTATCTTCATGACTGTACGTGGATACATATTTTTGGTCCTTGTTTGTATTTTGAAAATTCTTAGCAATTTGTTTTCATTGGATTATTTCTTGAGTTTTGACATCTTAATTATACCCTGTTCAGTTTTTTTAAGATAATGATTTCTTGGTGCCCTAAAACTTGGAATGTGGGTGACATTAGGTCCATACATTTTAGTTTAATTTGAGTACTTATCTAAATAACTTCGAGATCGATACAAAAGGAGATTTTATTCTTTGGATATAAAGGCATTTGAAAGAAAACATTTATAAGAATAAATATTTATATTATGTTTGAGATTGTGGCAAGTATTTTTTGTAAAACCCAAGTGATGTGGAAGTATACACCTTTTGCATTGCACTTGAATAAATAATGGTTAATCTATAAGAGACTGTCCTAAAAAGAATAGTAAGGAAACAAAAAGCGAGAGGTGACATGAACATTGTCACTCGATCTAGTTATAATTCGAGTCAAGTTTATTAATGATAAATTTGTTGGAAAAATGGTTTATATATAGTGAAATGGGTCAACTTTGAGCCCAAATTTCAGTGGGA
>CAIGRB010083165.1:9004-25729 GCA_903798255.1 Fraxinus quadrangulata | reverse complement strand
GAGACATTCTAGATTGTAGAAACAACAAAATTCTCGTTGTTACTACTGTATTTGCATGTGTTTGTGAATCTTATTTGCATAACTGATTGCTTGATTTATGCAAATTCTGGTGAATTGTTTATGTTACATCTCATTATGATTGGCATGTACAATTGCATGAATTTAGGAATGATCATGTTATTGTGTGTAACATGTTGCATGCACAGTGATTGGGATTGGTGTTGTGAGGTTTGACACCATTTGTGTTCCCACTTTAGGTGTATTAACAATAAGTGGGCTAATCGGTAATATTGAGAATAGATGCATGAGAGTGCTTTGGTGACATGTATAGAAAGGTGTGGAGAAATGGCATTAAGATTAGAATCTTGGTTGGGTGGAGTGAGATTGTGACACTCTTACCACTTCTATTAAGGTGTAGATTCATTATCTACCTAATTCAGATGAAAGAGGGCGAAGAAGTGATGGAGCAACATCCCATTGACCCATGGTCTTTAGAGGATTATCAGTTAGGCATGAAGAGTATATGAACAATCTAGTGAGCATTGTTGGAGATGAGAAGAGAGATATGATCTCTATATATAAGCTACTTGGAATAGGGTAGGGTAATTGGCAGTGAGATTTTTTCTTGGGGTTATTTATTCATTGGTTGTATATGTTGACTATTTATTTGATTGACTTGGTGTTAAATTTTTGTTCTCGTGTTTTGAACATATTGAAAAGACGTGTATTATCTTATGATATGTTTTTATCGCATGTGTATAAACTGTGTTATTATATGTTCTCAATTGACTCACTATGTATTTTTGATTATACTTGGGTTTGACCTTATTCTTTGTGAGTACAGTTAGTAGGTATGGCATAGGTTTCGGTTTTGAGACATTAGTTTCAATTTATTTTGGATACCACGATTAGACAAGTATTAACTTGACATTTTTTCTTGAAATTTTTTCCTTGCAAGATTATTGGGTATCAAGATACAGATTTATTGGGTTTTTGTTGATACCCATAAAACTCGAGGCGATGATTTTTAAAGGTTAATTTCACAATTTTCAGTAGAAAATCAACACCACAATTAATAGTGATAAGTGTAATTTTTTACACTTATTCGGGGACTTAAAATAATAATATTTGATAGTTCTTTTGATAAAATGTATTCTAAATTGTTGTATTTTATGTTTAATAGGTAAAACTCTATGAATGAAAAAAAAGAATTGAAAGAAAGAAGCAAAAAGTGGCAAAATCTAAAGTGTGGGGACTAAATTGGCTATTTGATACAAAGTTTGGAGATAAAATTTTGTACTTTAGAAAGTGAAGGATTAAATTGCATTATTTGTAAAAGATGACTTGGAGAAATACATTAAATGGGCTGAAATTTAATATATTGGCATAGAATTGACAGTTGCAAGGTTGATATATATAAATATAGATACGCACAGAAACAAAAGCAGAAGAGATTATACACGCATACAAAGGAAAAGGGAAAAGTGGCTGGCTAATATAAATTATATATACACACATCACACAGAATGACAAATAGAGGCTGGAAAAACAAAGGAGGTTTCAATTAATTCCAAATTTGTTTACGTTTCGTCAATTTTCGATGATATCATTTCACTTTTACGTGTTTAATTTCAATATTATACTAGGCTAGATTTTTACATTGTGAAAGATATAGATGAACGCTTGTTTTGAAATTTTTAGTATTAATTAATTATTTTGACGTTAATTTATTTGAATGCGTGAATGTTTATTATTGTTTAGATTGCTTTTCAATTAATTGACCATTATTTGAATTGTTAGTGAATTTAATTATTATCAAGAGAGATAATAGAATTGTTAGCACGTAGTAATAAGCATTGTGATGTTTGATAGATGATATAGATATACCTCTATACTTACATGATTTTTTTAGATGTTCTAACTCGTTTAATACTTTTTTATATGTTGGTATCTTTTATAGAGATATAAAAATGTCACATATATGATTAGATTTAATTACTATTGAGAGAAACTTTAAACTAGTGGGGTGAACGTGCTTTGCACGTTAGTTGGATAAGTCTGTTGGTCAATTAGTCGCTTGAAACCATAGCATTTCCAAGTCCAAGGACAGGTGATGCATAATTCATATTTGGTGATGTAATCCCAGGATGAGTGATTGCAATATCCAAAGATGACAGGATTTGCGGCTCAGAGTGTTTTTGCTGCTCATCAACCTTGCTATCTGAAAGTCAATATTCTATTTAAAATTTAAACATGTAGTTTCTAAATGGTCTAAAATTTTTGAGTCACTAGCACAGCAAAAGGATTACCCTGAAACGGCAGTTGACAAGACATTGTAAACCTGAATGAACAATTTTCAAAAAACAAGACTATGTCTTTGGAACCAACAGAAATAAAATCTTATAAACAGAAGACTACCTGGCTTTTTTCACCAAACCCAATTTTGCGCCATTTATAGAGTTAATACTTGTCCCATTGTATTTGCATAGAGTAGTTTAGTTTGCAAGTCGTACTAAAAAAGAAAAGTTCGCCATTGGTTGCCAGCACTCCTCTATATATATCATTGCAATTTGAACCATTGCATCTTTAGTTTTCTCATCAATAAACTAATGCTCATCATATACACTTAGCATCAGATCAAGATATAATAAGTCTCAAACGTATTTTTAGTGAGGAGATCTATTTCTATAATATTTTAGATGCAAGTGTAAATGGCTAATTTTCACTGCAAGTTTTCTGTTTTTGGCTTTGAGCCGGTAGTCTGTTTGCAGTCAAACAAGCCATCTAGATAAATGATATTTTGGAGCAAACTATCCAAAACTTAGAATTGACAACATAATTGAAAATCCGCCCACTGAAAGTATGATTTCCTGCAGCATCATATCCGCTTTAATAAAGCCTGAAGAACTGGTGTAGATAGTCAATTTATGAATAAATACTTGTAATACGAAATTGTTACAAACTTACACCTAATGCATCACAAGTTTGCTGCTCCAAAGTATGTGTCTTGCAATTTCAAAAGAATTTATTTGAGAGAATCCATGTAAGATAGAGAAGCAGCAGTGCTTCAAAGAGTCAAATTCACCGCACTTGTGCACAATATCTCAAGAAACAACCTATCGTCGAATGACATAACAAGCACTTGTACAATATGAGTTATGGAGCCTGGGTTAATAATGTCTCTGCAAGATCTAATTCTGATAAGAGCACAATTCCATTTAAGCAAAATAAACATGGAATTTGCTTATCAATAGTGCAAAAAACATGGTTGGAACAGAATGCCAAAATTTCTTATATTAATCAACATAACCAACGGGCATGAGCAAGGTATCCCAACCACATTATATACGTTTGAATTCCAATTCCAAGTGGTTACAATCTATGCACGTAACAGAACCCTAAACCTATATAAGACCATCAAATCCAGAAAACCTATTCTTTATCAACTATGGAAAGAAAAATGACCTTGATGGTGCTCCATTCAACACAGGTAATAAATGTAAGCTAGTTTGAATAAGGTCGAGCTCATAGCTGACGGAATTTTAGTTATACGAGGTATAGTAACCAAATGGCGCCAAATGATAGAAGCGTGAGTTTTAAAGCTTTAGTTCTTGGTTCCAATATAGTCCAGCTGAAGTACCTGTGCAGAGCCAAGATCAAATATATTCCCAGCAAAGATTCCCTGCAAACAACTTCTGTTTCGACTGGCTGTGGTTGATGGGAGAGATGAAGAATGTGATTGAGATGAACTGCTGCTCAGTTTCTCCTCCTCCCCTTCACAGACCTTATCTTCAATTTTAAGGTGCCCAACTTTCATCAACTTTAAGTTCACTGGAATAATGCAATTGCAGAACCAGCCTTGCAATGAAAAATGTGTATATCGTTAGAAATAGTTTACATGTATATCATTTACACATTGTATTTCTTTAGTATTTTATCTATAAACCTGAATCTAGACTTCGGCACAACAATTTCCAATGTAAATTCGTGCAGTTTGGCAAATCAATCCAATCCAACTTAACCAGAACGAAAACCAGTAAGACGATGTTAGTTTAAAGCAAAATCAAGGACTGAGGAATTAAGAATATGGATTATGATTCAAGAATGTAAACTATCAATTATTGGTTCTCTGTTTTATCAAGTAATAACAAAAGGGCAATAATTCAACTGTAGATCTAATCATTTATTCAAAAAATGAAAAAATGTAATTATTTGAAGGAAAGCAAGATTGAGTACTCACATTGAATCCCAAAATGATAAACCCTAAGTCCAAGCTAGCAAGCATATCTATTAATGGAGGTTAGATCGTATACATTAAGGTACACCGGAACTGATCCATCACTGCAGCTCCTCTTTTAGTTGATCTTCTCTGGCATATTATTGTGATGTAATTCAATAAAACAACTATTTTCTATATTGAAGAAAAATCAGTACATTCACACTATGCTTACCGGTTTCTTCACTCCTTACCAGTTTTAACACTCACTTACCATTTTGTATAGCTTACCGTCTTTGCAAGTTCCTTACTGGTTTTACTTGATACTTACCAGAACGTGCAAAGGTTTACTGGCTTCACTTAAACTTACAGGATTTATGCAAGCTTACGGTATTTATTTAAAGCTCACTAGATTGTATATATCCTTACCAGTTTCTACAGAAGATGCTCCGGAGAAAAGAAGAACACGATTGCATTGTTCTTGCTGAATATATAGACTTACAAAAACATTTGATTGTCAACAACTTCTACCTACTCCAATTTATCAAGTTGACAATAATACAAAAATCATACTTGGATAACTTACAAAAGTAAAACTACCAACTGTGGTACTTAAATCACATGACATTGATTACAAAATTCAGCATTCAATGAAAAACGTGATAGCCAAAGTGACAGGCAAATTCAACAAGTTGTTACTGTCGAAGAGTAAAGAAGAAGAATAGCAAATATAGTACTCAACTTGGTGAATGCTAGTTCAACCATGATTGGTACTTTAGCATGCTATCGATGATTACACTAAAAGCTACTGGTTATACTCATTCATCCTAATAATAAAGGAGCTGGAACTTGGGGAAACCCCTTCACTATATGCCTTAGTGTTTTGAACATGCACAACAAGTATTACATATTGAGGCAAGGGAAAGCAAAAAGTAGATTTTTTTCATGGCGATGCACACCTTGGCAACTTTAGAGGTATCAGCATTGCTATCCGTACTTCTCAGAGATGTTTTCAGATTATTGTGCTGCATGTATATGATCGCTCTTATGGCCTCGGTCACCAAAAGATACATTCAGAATAATATCATTGTTATAGTTGAGTTAGCAATGATATCATTTTACATTTGAGTTAGATATGAATGGAACCATAATTAAGTAACATAATTCAAAACTATAGAGATAGCCATGAATATTAACAGATATTCAATATTTATGTAGGCATTTGTAGAAAGACATGCAGACTTGATGGTGGATAATAGAATACTAAAGTGCATAAAGACATGAATTACTTCTACAAAAGCAGCAGCTAATTCATCCTTGATGGGAACATTGTCATTATTAATGCAAAGACACATTCAAGATATATCTCCATCCTAATCGTGGAAAACATTTTAAAATTTAAATCATAGCCACCCTACACATACTTCCATCGTAATCACAATACAATTAGCTGCTGCAAAAAAAGAATATAAGAAAATATAGCCTGTTTGGATACAAGTGTTAAAAGTAAATTTCTGATGCACTGCCATCTTTACAATTTTCTTTCTATTATTTCAGATGTAGAAGTTTTCTAAGCTGTAATGTTTTAATCATATACTCCAACAAGTAGACATTTAAGAGTGAAGGATTAATTTCATATGTTACCTCTGTCTGTGGAGCTTAACTTTTATAGATATTTTTTTTTTGCAGAAATAATGTCATCCATTAGTATCAACATCTAGAAAATATTTGTTATAACAAATATCTACTACAATTTTCCTTCTGTATAAAGTCATTTTATCTGAAGAAATGGATTTTATTGGATATAAAAGAATAAAACATTCTATGTATTTCAGTAAAAGAATTGTACAATTTGGCCTACGAGAAAAAGCTTTTATGTTAGATTAAACAACTAATATAAATATAAAAGACAACGAAATATTGTAATAAATTGTAAATATAATACTTACCCATTATTTGCACATGGCTGGTAAGGCATGACTTCTACTTTCATTTTTTTTGTTTCTATATTTCCATATCTCTACCTATGGAAAATGATGAAGATAGCAACAAATAGTAGACCATATCTAATATTGGAAGTGCACATTCTATCATTTGTTGTGGTGTATGAGTACTGTTGCTACAATCATATATATGAATTTTTCATTCCTTGATATTTACATGAAAGAGGTACCATTCATTGCCTAGATATGAACATGTAATCAATAGAGAATTGTATGTTATCCATGGTCGAGCAGCTATTGGTACATGGCCATTTACGTATTGATTTAAACGACTGACATCGAGGGAACGTTGATCTCGACTTGCAGTTCCTTCGTTTTTACTTTTCATAGCTATATATAGGTTACTGCATTCAAGCTCGAATCCAAAAATCTAGAATTCCATATTCCTTTGAAACAAGGCCGCAACCACCTTTGATACGTCGCCTCAACAGTGTCAACTCGAATTCAAGATGCTAGTAATAAATAAATATAAATTAAATAATGTATGTAATAAAATATTTTAAGATGAATGAAGTTTACTAACGTTAATATTGATGTCTATTGTTATATCCATTATAGCTTTCAGTGTATCTATTTTGTGCAAATTGCCTGTTCCATCATCCTAGTACCCACTCATAACATAATTGAAATTAGTTTGAAATATATAAAAGTAAAATTATAATAGTGAAGTTATTTAGATTTTTTACTCGGATGGATTTTTTACCATTTAATCTGTAATTTATTTGTGTCTCTCCATAGGATAAACTTCTAAAGGAAAGTTCTTCGAAAATTGTATTTCTTTTCCCCTATCTTTTTTTCCTTTTGAGAAGCTTTCAACACATTGAGATGTTGAACTTCTATGGAGAGAAACATCTTCTTGAACACAAGCTATAGCAGCCTGCATGTTGGATTGCCACTCCAATAACTTTTTTAATACACTGCTATTTTCTTCACTGATATACGATGTTATAGAATTCAAACTCGTATTGAAGAAAGTTTTCATGCTTGCTTGCATGTTTTCGTAGTGCTGTTGTTCTAATTGTTGTTGTTGAAAGTGTTCTTACTGCTAGTTGTGTTGCTATTGAAACAATTCTTGTTGGTTTTGTAGAATTGCTTGGTAGTGATTTCTTGATTCATCAATGATGTCTGTTTTGAAGGTGTTGTACAAATTTGATGCATCTGATGCTACATGTTGTCTATGTATGTTGAGCATTTCCTCCATGTCTTTTCTAGTATGTTGTCTATGTACGTTGAACATCTCTTCAATTTCTTGTTTAGTGACATAATTGCAGCCAATAGAAGAACTTGGCCCAAGTCCAACCAATGTCATGTGATGAGTATCAGTAGGAGTTTGGTGTGCTACATTGTTTCTCTCTCCCATCACAATACGTATGTTCATTATCGTGTGGTAATGAAAGAGTGGTATACTACATTGTTTCCAACTCTTCTTCATCAGGCCCAAAAATTGCAATCACTTCAATCTGTAATGTGATTAATTTAAAAATATACGATGAAATTCATAATTTAATGGAATAAAGAGATATAAAGAAATAATCAAAATACCTTTTTGGTAGCCAAGCATTTTTAACTGTTTTTCTGTTAAAAATTTATTCGGCTTCCATCTATACATTCTCTGAGCCTGTGCTATTTTGTATCTACGGCGTCCGAATTTTGCTCCAGTTTGTGGAAAAGCTTCGTTTATCCAATACTAAAAGATAATTGAATATAAAATTTAGATAGTATATATAAACTTTACAAGATAGTATATATAAACTTTACATCTGCAAAATTTAACAATATAAAAAAATACCGAAATACCTAAAATGCTAGTGGATATCCATGCAATGTATATTTACATTCATCTTCGTGATTCTGTTGCATTTTGTATAGTCTTTGGATGTGATATTGTTGCAATGAATTTAATAAAACAAAGTATGCTATACGACCCCAGGGATAGTCAATGAAGTTAACATCCTCAACCATACCTAGAGTTTTGTAATCAATATTTATTCCTATAGGTTTTAACACACACTTTACCAACATCACCAACCCCAGCTTAAATTTATCTTCTTGATACTGATAGAGATGAAATGCTTCAAAAAGCATTGCCATGATAATTTTTTTGTACCATTGAAATACTGATTTTTAAGTCTATTATTATTGGAGTTAAGTGCAACTGAGACCTCATGACATGGTAAGCCTGTGATAAGGCAGAATTCTTGCAGACTAAAGCGTGACAAATGATCATTTAATTTAACCCAAACCTCATTGTTTTTACCACAATCTACAAATCTCATTATGAATTCATGTACTAATTTACTACTAAATTGTTGTTCCTCTTCTCTATACATCAGTCCATATATAAATCCATGATACTTACTACTCAATAAAGAGGATAGTTCATCTGCATCTATGAGCTCTACAAAATCTTTGAAATATCGATAATTTGGAAATTGAGTGATTATGGCAGAGAACCACTGATCTGGAGATAATATATATTGTAAAGACATATGCAAAAACACAATTGAATAGAATTTATCAAATGGATTGTATGTGGTGAGACATGAAGGCACGTGATGTATAGGAAATATGTGCCTCCAAACCATGGGAGACACGATTCGTATGGCGTACCTCCGTTGTACACAGAGACACGTATCGTGTCTCCATTGCACACGAAGATATGCACTGTGTCTCTGTGAGAGACGGATGCGCAGCGTGCCTCCGTGTCTGACAGAGGCACGGTACGTGTCTCTGTGTGCAATAAAGACATGTTGTGTCTCCGTCAGACACGGAGACATGTTACCGTGTCTCTGTGCATCTTTGTCGGCAGGGAAAAATGGGTTTGGGAGATAGCTTACCTTTTCTGGCTGAATGGTGACGGTGGTGCTGGCTGCACCAAATTGGAGATGGATAAATTTAATTGGAAGTGTGAATGGTGTTTTGAATTGAAGATTGTGAATGTGATAAGAATGAATAGGTTGAAAATTGAAAGAGTGAATGTTTAGGTGGGTAGTTGAGTGGGTAGGTAGAAGAGTGAATGCAATTAGTTATAATTAGGCAAAAAATTTGTTAAAAAAATTATTCAAGATTGGTTTTAATTGAATGAAAATGGAAATAGTTATATTAGTATAGGTAATTCAAATGAAGATGAATTAAACAAGCTGAATATCCAACCATACATCAACCAAAGCATTACTTAAATATATATCCAATACAAGATGTTAAATAGTCATAGAAGCTAACTATACAAATGATGTTTGGTTGAATAACTAATTCACCAGATGAAATCAATATTTTAAGCTTCTTATATCAGCATTAGTAAAACTCAAATTCCATTGATTTTGAATGAGACAAAAGCAACAAAAATTAAATCTAGTTGTGTAGTTATAATTAATATTAAAGATAGAAAATTTGTTTAAAAAAAATTTAAAATTGGTTTTAATTTAATGAAAATACAAAGAGTTATACTATTAGTTATAATTCAAATGAATATGAATTAAACAATGACTTAAATATATTCTGACTGCACAAGAGAATTGTATTACTACTGATATGAAAATGCACAAGAGAATTGCATTACTAATTATATGAAAATTCAAATGAACATGAACAAAACATTACTTAAACATATATCCAAAACAAGATGTCAATAGTTATAGAACCAAACTATGATGTTCGCTTCAATAACTAATTCATCATACAAAATCAATATCCCAAAGTTTATACATCAGCAGCAGCAGCAAAATTCAAATTCCATTCATAGGAATGACAGAAAAGCACTAAAAACTAAATATGTCACAAAAACTATCTTTAAATTACATTGAATGTTATCCATCCAATTGTTTAACATTCTGCTACATCATTCATCACTCAGTAAGTCATTAACTTCATCACCTGATTCACTAACTGTAATTACTTTCCTTTTTCCTCCATCATCTTTTTCAACGCCATCATCTTTTTCAACTTCATTGGAAGCAAAACATAACTTTCTTTTTGCTGATGATTTATTACAATCATCTTGGGTGAAATGCAGTGATTTAGCTAATGGAGTTAGGGATGTGCTTTCGTCAACACTGCCATGTGGACTTTTTGTCATTGTTGAATTTTCGTGTATAACAAATACAACATCATACTTGTACTCTTCTCCATTTTTCTATTTCATAGCTTTGACATAGAAAAACAACTCTTCATTTTGTTAAGGGAGTATTGATTCTGGAAGAGTTGTTTCTTGGAGAAAAAAGAAGATAGTCTTTATGTAAGTAAATTAATGTTAATAATGTACATGTAAATGAATCTCTAATATATTATTGTGTTAAGATATCCACCTGAGTAATTTCTTTCATTAACATGAGTGCTGAGCATTGTAAGAACTTTTCAGCAGGTTTTCCTATCAGTGTAGCATGAATACATCCAGATGAATCTTGCAATTTGATAAAAGCTCTTGCTCTGTTATTAACACAATATAGAATTCATTGAATTGATAGATGATATAAGAGATGAAAAACATGTATTATATTGTCACCTTGGAATAGCACGAGCCTAAGAATATCTGCAGAATGAACAACAATAGATCTCATTGAAATCAGCATAAGTAGATTTATTGCAGTTGTTGCAAGACCTATACCAAAAGGATAATCACATTGATCACGGTGTTCGATATCTGTCTTTACTTTTAACCAAAAGTAGCTTTGCTATGATAATAGAATAAAAAAACATGTTTGAAAAAGAAATGGAGAAAAAATGTAGAATGTAAATATTAAATATAAGAATCAAGCACCCACCACAAGTAAAAGATCTTCTATATTTCTAATCGGAGTGATTTTGTCTTCTTTTGGAATAGAGACCCTTGAAGAAGTCAATTCGTAATAACATTTTTTTAGCCACAACGTCATTCAGATTTTCAAGATTTGTATCCACCATTTTTATATAATATTGATTAAAATAGTAATCAAACTAAATACACGAAAGATTGATTAAAACAGACATATTCAACTTATAGCAAAGGAAGATAGATTCGAAGAATGACTACTAGGACTTCAATCGAGTAGCTTGTTCGAAAGGAGGATCAATGATGAAAGAGCTGATTGGCTTTGTAGAAATTGAAAGATCTACTATAATAATTAATAATTAAGTGAAAATTTGTACTTAAGGTAATAGTGGATGAATATATATATTTATGTAAATCTACCGTTGAAAGATGATACTTTAAGTTGTTTTCCAACAAATATTGGCCTCTTTGTCAAGTTATTTGAAATAAAAGCACATTCTCTCTCCACGAAACCATTCCACATGGTTAACACTATTATTTGAAAACTGTGAAAAAAGATTAGAAGGTATAATAGTTACATAGTTTTTATAATCAATTGAAATTGAAAATATAGTAAACTAAATAGATGCACAAACTCATCATTCACAAGAATGACATCTTGAACATAATATTCCAATCCAAAGTATGTTTGAATCAATATTTTTGGTCGAATATCAATAGCTGCTCCAAGGATAGCTAAAAAGATTTGTAGAGAAATAAATAAATAATTAGTAGGTGTATGTACAAAAAACAATAAGTAGTAATAATGAAAAAGGAAAGTATTAGAAATTACAAATGTCTATGTTTGTATCCATGCATTCTTGTACTTGATGAAAAGGAGTAAAAACATACGTAGAAGATTGGACTATAATCTTCTCGAATTTCTTGTATTCTAGTTGTTCCAGAAATCGTCCACTGAAATTTACCTATTCTTTACTTAAACTGTGGGGGTGTGTATCTAACCTTGGCATTAGATATCAAATATGTCTTAGATATAATGAATCGATCTTCAAGAGTAGATATGTTGGGATTGAAAATCGAAGCTTGCACCTTATTCCCCTTTTATAACCAAAAAATAATAATAATAATAATAATAAGAGAATAATGACACTTTTCTATAGATATAAATATTTAAGAAGGAAGACACCTCTATGTCTATTAACGTTATTTTGAAAAATCTGGTGGAACCATTTCTAGTCGATTTGGGTGAACTCTTTTCAGTGACAATAACTTTAGCAGTCCAATCACTTTGGCCTGGATGGATATTTGGGATGGTTCTGTAATTCTTACTCATTTTTCCTTATAAGAAGAAACCACAGTTAGAAATATTAAAATCACCGTGCAAATCGTGAAGTTACCTTTTTGATTGGGAGTGGAAATACAGGGAAGAATAGGAGGAAATATAAGTAGTAGTGTAGACAATGAAGCTGCATTATACAAATATATATAATCAATCCGGAAGTGAAAAGTAGCCATGATTATCTATCTGCACACTCTATAATTGTACTTTATTTTTTTTGCCAGAAAAGTATGGATGTTTTGCAGATAAGGTATGGGTTTGAAGAATGGGTAATCAAATCAATCGAAGAATACAACGAAGAGGTGTTTTGAATCACTCCATGTTCGTGAAAAAGGGAAACATGACTTTTTGTAAGTAAGTAGTTTAAAAAGAAAAATAGGTTATAAATTAGTAGTATATTTTAATCTACGAAGACACGGAGAAAACCATGTTTCCGTTGCACACGGAGACATGGAGAAACCTGTGTCTCCATGTAGCATGGAGACATGAAGCATGTCTCTGTCACTCACGAAGACACGGGTCTTTCCGCATCTCCGTGTGCCATGAAGACACGGGTGTGTCTCCATTGCACTACAATAACCTCTAAAAACTTGAACAAGAGAAATGAGAAATAATTGAATATATTTCTAGTAAATAATATTATCATCATAATAATGAATATTACACTTTCAGTTCACTCCATCCAATACTAAAAATAATTTGTGTACATAGGTTTGAGTTGATAGTGCAACAAAAAATAACTGTTTGCCTAGTTTTCCTTTTACACATTTGAAACCCTGTTAAGTAAGGATATTGGGTGAAAACTTCTACAAGAACTTGTTCCATCCTTAGGATTCTGCTATATGGGACATAGCAAGTGTTGTCTCCAAATTCCCTGCATGCTCAAATACACATAGTTTAGTTGACATCTTGTAATTGTTAACTGTAGCAGCCTTCCAATCAATCAATCTCTGAATAATGAAACGGCTCTCTCATCCTTAGTCTGCAACATGTGAAGATAGTAACCTTTGAGATTAGATAACATGCATTCTCAAAGACTCCTAATGTATACTTTAGCTGGTAGATAGCAATGTACTGTGAAGACATTATTTCAAAGTATTTTAGAATCAGCAAAATCTTCAGCTCCAAATGACCATCAATTTTTGATATATGCCAAATCATTCCCTCCTATAATGATATCATTAACATAAATGACAATTACATCGTGAGTTAGAAGTCTCCAAATAAATTTCGTAAGGAATTCAACTATAGCATATATAAGAATAGCTAAACTTACAGAATATATTTATGAAATGTTCGTAGGATAAAAACAAAAATTTTCAATGTTAGATTTCTTATGAACAATTGAAAAGAAGATCGAAGTAAACAATAAACAATATGTTATAAAAATTGGTATGAAAGAAGAGATAAAAATAGATTAAAACATGTGCAGAATAACACAAACATGTTTATTGATAGGAATTGGTTTATGCATGTAATTTGAATATGGTAATTTTGTTGTATAATAAGAGTTATATCTAATTTTCATGTGGTGGAGTATAAAGAAGTTGTAGATGTAGTAAGGTATATCAAAGAAGTTATAAAATATATTACATTACTAAAGATAAAACTTTTGGGTAAACAACATTTTTGGTGCACTGAGTATGGATCTGACTGGATAATATTGGTTTCGCAAGAATTTTAATGCACACACTTCTCCTCACTCTTGATAATGCAACATACAATTTTCCATGCGAAAATAAATGTTCTAAAAGATATATGCCAACATGTTCTAAAGTTTGTCCTTGAGATTTGTTTATAGTCATTGCAAAGCATGGAAGTATTGGTGATTGTNATATGCCAACATATTCTAAAGTTTGTCCTTGAGATTTGTTTATAGTCATTGCAAAGCATGGAAGTATTGGAAATTGTGTTCTTTTAAATGGAAACACTGTTTTATCAGATTCAAGTGGTATAAAAGGAATATGAGGTAAAAAAACTTTCTTGCCACTATATTCTCCAATAGAATTTTTACATAAATGACATTTCTTTCAAAGTTTTTACATATTAATCTTGTTCCATTACACAATCCTTCCGTGGAATTAATATTTCAAAGTAATATATTAGGACACTCAATCTTGAGCACTAATTGATGTGGTGGTATACCATTTGGAATCAATGAATTGAATAAGTCTTCTTGCATGGATTCATCTGTTGTATCTAACATTTCGTCGAAACTATAATAAGTATAAGCATCTCCTGGGATACGATCTATAAGAATATTGTTGATGTTGTAAACATGTTCATTTTTTAGGGCTAAAATAACTCGATTAATTATAAGATGAAGATTTTTTGAATAGTCATTTATATTAGGAAATATAATATTTATTAATTTATTTAATGAAATATTGTCTTCCTCAAAGGTAGAGTCATAGCAGATGAAAGCTCAACCATACCACACGAATGTTATTTTTCTATTCCATTTCCAATCCGAAGCAAATATTTACAGAAAGAAGGATCTAAGAGAGTTCGCATATTTTGAACTAATTTTATTTTCATAAAATGGGGTCACATATAAGAATTAACTAAACTCGATGTAATTATATCTTCTTTACTTCCTCTTTGGACGACAGGCAAGATTTGTCGAAAATCCCCACCAAAAACTATTACTTTTCCACCAAATAGTAAGTCAGTGTTAGTTATGTCCCTTAACATTTCATCTAAAGCTTCTACAGCTTGACAATTTATCATTGGAGTTTCATCCCATATAATTAGTCTTTTCATTCTAAACAAATCAGCTAAATCAGATTGTTTACTCACTGTACAAACACTATCACTATGAATATAAAGTGAAATCTTAAACTTGGAATGTTCTGTTGACCACCAGGCAATAAGACAGCAGCTATTCCTGATGATACAGTTGCTAAAACAATTAAACCTTTTGATCTAACAGCTGCAAGTAATGCACAATATAAAAAAGTCTTCCATGTTCAATCGGACCATCAATAAAATACATATCACCAACATTAACAAACATTTTACTTAGAATAGCATCATAAGCAGCTCTTTGCTCTTGATTAAGACTACCGGCATATGAAACATCAGTCTCAGTTATTAATATCTCTAATTCTTCACTAATCAGTCTTTCTAACATTTCGTCTTGTTGGATACTAACATCATAAATAAACAATCTACAGTTATTCAAACACTTGCCAAGCGATTCTAAAAATAAATTTATAGACTTTAATGTATTCAAACATAAATTTTTTAAACTCGTTCCAGAGTTTTTTTGGATAATTAGGAGAATAAAATGCTAAAAGGGTTGCAAACAAGCGACGTAAAAAAATAGACATTTGATAATTACAGGCTTCTTATAAACGTAACTCACAATTATTATTTCCTTTGAGTAAACCTCATAATAATGCAACTTCACGAAAAGTTTCTACTGAAATACCTTTTACAAATTTAAGGTTTTCAAAAGATATCGGTCCTCTAATATGATTTAATAATATTTGCAATTAATATCTTTCTCTTTTTCTAGGATTTGCTGCTACAATCCTTCCAATCACAGCATATTTCTTTTTTCCCTATTAATCCAACACTTGCCTTGCGACCACAAAAAAAATTCAGGAAATTCTTTGTATAACAACCTTCTTGCTTTTTTATTAGTAATATATATTGTAAAAAAACCGGTAAGCATGGTTATTTGGAAGAAGTCGTGTCCAATAACTTTTCTAAGATTATCATGTAACTGCAATGAAATAACAGCATGACTCATTTCATACATAGTGAATCCATAAATCCTCCACGTTGCTTCTGGTAGAGAAATCCATCTACTAGACTGAAATCTCTGTATTTCATCCATATTGTCAAGTTTATTCTCATTAGATAAAGAGAAATTAACCTTGTCATGTCCTTTGTAAATATATTTATACAAGTATTTAACAACTTTTATTATTGAACAGATTTCTACGTTGATATGACAGTCATATTTAGCCAATAAATAAGGATTATAAGGTACAATCCATCTATTATCAAGAATTTTTTTCTAACCTTAACTTTCTTACCATCATACGCCTTCTGTATTTTGGATAAGATGCTTCATCAAAAGAGGTACGTAAAACATAGCTATGTGGATAACGACTTCTACATTTTTCACTATTTTCCATACACATTATTCGAATTTAAAACACCGCAAGGACCATGCATTATGTGATTGACAACAATAACAGAGTGTAAATAAGGATACTTTGTACTATCAGGAATTTTAGCACTCACAATTTTATCTACCATTTCAGGAGAAAATATTTTGAGCCTGATTTCAATATAATTAGGAAGTGAACGTGTGGTAAGCCTCTTTTTTGGAATTCAATAACATATATATATGCAGCCACTGGTCCAAACAAATATTCCTTGAATAAATCATTTTTCAACTCTTCTA
>CAIGRB010083158.1:24121-40819 GCA_903798255.1 Fraxinus quadrangulata | reverse complement strand
AAAAAAAAAAAAAAAGGAATTTTACCTATAGAATAATTTTGTTGGTAAATTATTATTTTCTAAAAAGTAATAAAAACTAATATGTTTCTATTGGTAGCTACGCAAGTCAGTTATCAGTAAAAATCTTCGTTGTTGCCACCATTTTTAGTAGTAGGCCATTTAGTGTTTGTTTGAACTCCAATTTATGATAAAATATGTTTTGTAATAGTGATATTAAGAAGAATGTATGGCTAAAAGTAAGAAAAATGGTTGAAGATTACGAGTAAACTATTTTATTGAAAAAATGTGTTATTGAAAATAAATTCAGAGAAAAATGAAATTTAAAGAATATAACTCAAACGGGGACTTATTTGTTCATAGTAATATATAAATATGACTTTGCACAATATAACCCTTGTTTGATCCAATTTTTTTTAAATTCATTTTTAATCATATATTTTGTGGAACATATAAATTTGATTAAGTTTTCAAACCCACTCTCAAACTTTTATCAAAATCTACTATAAATATAATTTTTAGTCAAATCAAATAGAAGCATAATTTAGCACGACTTTAGTAAAATGTGACTAAACTCTATTTGATTTTGGCAATATCAGATTTTTAAAATAATATTACACACAAATTTAATATTTTTTCTTACTTTTTAATTATGTATATTTTTATCAATTTATTATTTTAAAATGTACTCTTACTATAAAAATGGAAAACAAAAAGGTTCTAAATGTGTACGAGATGGTAGACGAGTGCAAATTTCGGATTATGAAATGTTGGCCAACGAAGTAATTCCTCTTTTAAGAAATGTCAAAAGCATGCAATTTCTATCTCTCTCTCTCACTACTTTTGTACTTCCTAGAAAATCTCACAAAAAAAATAATTCCACTAGTTTTTAACTTTTTATATACTGTGAATGTGACTCGGGAAATATAGTTTTTGCTTATCTAATTGAACATGACCTATATCTTAAAGGCAGTGAAATATGTTTTTTTTCTACTTTTTATCAAGATTTATTAAAAAAATGATTTTAATTTTCATTAAATAGAGGCTTGGTATTCTTCGACAATACTTGTGTAGCTATTTTCTATGAGATTAGAGTCTGAGACTTGTGAACTCATGATCGTAATTTTTTTTTTCTTTATAGTAAAAATCAAGAAGAACTCTAATTCACATTAAAGTCGGACTATAAAATTTATGTGTGCTTTGGTTATTTTTGTTTGTTTTATCATTCTCATAAACTAGGGTAAAACTTATTAATCAACAAGTTTCAATACACTAAAAATAGAAAGGAAATGAAATGCAACTAATAAAAATAAGGAAAATGCTTGTTATATATCATCATTTATATAATCTTTTATGGATTGATAGTGTCAAAAGAAAAAAGTGGGTTTTTTAATGAGATTTTCATCATATCATCTGTTGATAAACGAATTTGTAAGTTTTGATGTACATTTAACATATTCACAGAAGTAAAAGGGTAAATAAGTAATATATCTACAAATGGAATAAGACGAATTTCCAATAATTGAAGCTTTTGACAAGGGTCCCACGACTTTCCATTTCATGATTTGCTTCCACAAAAGATTAAGAGGACACTTATTTAATCCTAGATAAACTATGCCAATCAACCATAAATTATTGGAAGGTCACTACAACAAAAGCGTTCATGTAAATTTCAATTCATTCTATTTCAATTCGTTCTTTCTAATTAAATTATATTGATATCGACAGTCTATTTTAACGTGACTCGGAGAAGTTGGCTGGCCTCCAAATTAAAAAGTAATGGACGCGTTGTGAAAGATTTTATTGAGCGATTGCCCAACAATTGCATGAAAAGAAAGTAGCTTTTACAATTTTTAATTCATTCAATATCACGTTTCACGTAGGACATTTTGAAAGTGGCTTGTATTTTCAAAGATTTGTACAAAATGACATTTTTGTTAATATTGGACCAAAAGATCCGTACAAACTTTACTATATTACACTTTTTGTTAATTGGTTGAATGATCCGCATAGTCAGAATTAAGTTTTGCAATGTTCGTAGAAGACGATCATGGTAATGGTGGTGAATTTTTAATTGTCTCGAGCATAATTGTATTTTTTTTTCCCTTTCGGTACATATCACGAAGGAACTTTTTGTATTTTGTTTTCTTTTTATTTTGTATTTATGTACATGAGAAACTATGGTTTCCATTTATTTTCTCTATTTAAACTTTTTTCAAATTCTATGTAACCAAAGCTTGATTATCATTTTATAGGGTTAATTCCCTAAATTGTCACCGGACTTTGTCAAAGGTTCTCACATGGTTAATGAACTTCAAAATTTTCCTAGAGAGTCACTTAACTTTGCAAATCGGGACCCTATCTTTTACTGACTTAACGCCAATTACAAAATTAAACGGTTTTGATGACGTGTCAAACGGAGCAAGTGAAGTGACACGTTTGTGTACAATTTGTTGGCTAAGTTAGCAAATTACTGATGATGTGGACAACTTCTACAAAGTTGAGTAACTATCTAGGGAACCTTTAGCAAAGTTCAGCGACAATTTTGACAAAGTTTAGTGATTACGTGGAAACTTTAGCCAAGTTCATTGACCCGTGGGAAGCTTTGGAAAAGTTCAATGATCATTTGGAGAAAATTGTATGTTTTAAGAGACTAGTCCATTTCTAAAATGGATGCAACTATTCAAATGGACATGACTCGAGGAGCATAAACAAGACTCGGATTACAAAAATTTATGAAAAGAACTTGAGCAATAATTCAACACACACATAAGGTACAAAAGATTAGAAGCCAATTGAGTCACAATTCTCCATAATATACAATTTTCAATTTGCCTCAGCAGATTAAATTAATTTGTCTAAGCTAATCTGAAAGCATGATATACAAATCTTTGAAATTCACATATCATTAATTGAAAATAATTAGATGCATAAGAACTCTCAAGGACATGAGTATCCTTTTACATGAACTCTCAGGGATATCAGTATATATTCGAATGAATTAAAATCTGCTTAAATTTCTTACATAAATAAATACTATTATGACCTTTCAAAGATTTGTCTATCATGTTTTCAGGTTAACTTATGCGAAATAATTTAACCTGTCGAGGAAAATTGAAAATTATATATTATGGAGAATGGTGACTCAATTGACTTTTAACTTTTTGTACCTTATGTGTGTGTTAAATTATTGACTAAGGGTTCTTTTCATAAATTTTTTTAATCGTGTCCTAATGTTTATGCTCCTTGAGTCATGTCCATTTGAATAGTTGCATTGATTTTAGAAATGGACTAGTCTCTTAAAATATACAATCTTTCCCAAATGATCACCGAATTTTTTCCAAGCTTCCACATGGTCACTAAACTTTGCCAAAGGTTCCCTAGGCAGACTACTCAACTTTATAGAAGTTGTCCACCTCCTCCACAATTTGCTTACTTGGCCAACAAATTGTACACAAGCGTGCCACGACACTTGTCCCATTTGACATGTCATTAAAACCGTTTGATTTTGTAACCGACGTTAAGTCAGTTATGGATGGGGTCCCAATTTACGAAGTTCAATAACTATCCAGGGAAATTTTGAAATTCAATAATCTCGTGGGAACCTTTGTCAAAGTTTAGCGACCATATAGGGAATTATTGACGATTCCCTTTTTTTTCCCTTCACTATTTTATTTTATTTATGGTTAACTCAAAGTTGATTACTTTCTTGTTATCTTAACAAAGTATGTAGGTTAATTATTTTCTTCAAATGTCACTCGCATGGTCAGTTATCGCTACAGCGTTGACTACCGATCATAATAGGCTCCTCAGACGAAAAATATAGGCTTTGCCACTAGTGGTGGTTTCCTAGGTTTTTGTGTTCAAGGGTGGTGATTCCGAGTTTTCAGTGTTCGGTGAAGGTGGTTTGTCGATTTTGTTGTCAGCTGGTGGTGACGGTGGTTTGTTCGTGGTGATGGTGATTGTATGGAAAAAGAGTACAAGTCTTTGTTTGAGCCCCAATTTTTGAGAATTGGTTATGTAAAAAGTGATTTATGAATAAACTTTGGCTAAAAAAAAGAGAACTTTTTTTAGATTTACATGCAAATTTATTCTATTGGAAGAATGTATGGTTATAAATGAATTTGAAATAAATATTAAATTTTAAAGATTGAGAATGAAACGGAGGCTAAATGTAAAAAATTGCCATTTTTTTCCAAATATTTTCAAAAGTTCTCATACTCACGTTATGTTTGGCCACTTTTGAAAATGGCCCTTTTAATTATGATACTTATGTTTAGAAGGTGAATATAATCGATTTAAATAATTATGAATAGATATAAATAAGTGGTAAATAAGTGTGTAGTGCTTGTGAATCTAATAAAATATATGGATAAAAAATTGGAAAAATAGATTTGAGGTTGAAAAAATAAAAACCCACGAAACATAATTAGCCTAAATTGGAAAACGTTACAAAGATATTTGACGCTAAAATAAGAGATAAAACCCAAAGAGGCAAAGAGATATGGGAAACACCGGTATTTTATTTATTTATTTTTGTATAGTTTCCTTCTATAATTTATTTTTCTAATTAACTACATCGAATTACATTAGCATACATAATATCTTTTTACCAAAATACAGTATAATCTCAGCTGTTCATCTACTGATAAAGGACTTGATATGACAAATCAGTTCGTTTATACGAGTGTGTGAGATAGAAGACTTGTTGAGAATCTGAAATGCATGGCCAACACCTTTATACACCACATGTTCCACTTTCTTACCTGCACTTCCCATGGCTGCACAAAATTCCAAATTCCTGTCTTTCAGTATGTCCATTTCTGATATACATACCATGGTAGGCACACGAGGCAAGTTCTCCAATTTTTCAGCCCCTTTCGCCGCCGGATTGCTCCACGGATGGTCGCGATTGGCCCCGGCTGGCAGCGACAACCGCCAGTACGTGTCTGAAGCTGCCAGTGTGAGGGCGGAGCGTGGTGGTTGCACCATATACTTCTCTGATTGAGTCCTTGACTCTCCACCAAAGAAGGGTTGTATTAGGATCAGTCCCTTGAGGTCTAACGACCTCAAATTGGCCAATCTGGATAGCCTTATGGTCACATTATAGGCTATATTGGCACCAGCACTGTCTCCTGCTAGGAAAATGCTCGAAAAGTTGCATTTACTCGTCAACAATTCGTTATCCCGACTCAAGGCTTGTTGCCTTAGCCAAACAAAAGCCTTGACTCCATCTTCGTAGGCAGCCGGAAGAGGATTTTCCGGGGCCAAACGGTAGTTAACTGACAAGATTGCACAATTGGCTTTCGCGCTTAATTTTGCTAGAAACTCGTGGTAGCAACTCCACGAGGCTGAACCAACACAAAATCCACCACCATGAAAGTATACCATCAAAGGGAGCTTCTCATGAGAATTTGGAACATACAAACGTGCCCAGATATTTGTGTACTTGTCAATGATCAAATCCTTTGACGTCACTCCGAACTCGGGATGCAACGAGCACGTAACACGTGGCACGAAATCAGGTCGTTCCACATGACCATCTTTGTAAACCTTAATTAGCCCGTCAATTTCTTCACTCACAACTCTTTGTTGGGATTCTTTGGCAGACGTCTGAAGGCTCAAACTTGGATCTAGTGTCATGGCGGCCATTCTACCTTTTTTTTTTTTTCTCGAGATAGGATAATGAAATAGCTTGATACTTTTTTATTTCTGTTACAAAATGATGGCTCCATTGCATTGACTTATATAGGATGAGATTGGACGTGGGACATCAACGAGAAGAATTTCCCATCTCTTTTCATTTCCAAGTAGACAAGTGGAAAAGATTGACACGTCTTCACACGGAGTCTACTATTAGTCCAAGACTAATCCAATGGTAGAAGATTATGAAGTTTTTAATAAGTAAAGGTGACATGAAAGTCTGGTTATTTGTGAACGAGATTCTCATATTAACTTCTCCTTAACGTCATATATTAAGTTTAAATTCGACGACCAATTTGAAATTAATTAATCCAACAAAATATAACTATCAACATAAACTTTCGTTAACTGTATAATCAGTATTACTTTTAACCATAAGAATACAATAAATATATTAACTGGGTACGTAGCACTCTTGTAATTGTTTTTTTATCAGGATCTTCGTTCACATGATTTGACCAATAAAAATCTAATTCTTAAGCACCACTGAGCTGCTTTATTTGACAATGCAACTTTTCCGTAATCAGTGTGTCTTTGAAGATTATGGGTGGATTGATCAGATCTAACCCAACGTATCAACAATAAAAAACAATAATAATAATAATTTGGAACCGAAATAAAATTCCAATAAGCACTCCCCGTGGCCTTTTATGTTTTAAGTTCTATTAGAGCAATTAGACTGGTAAATTAATACTAAGCTGTAGAAAATTTTAATAAACTAGCAGTCGTCAGAAGACAAAAATTAAGGACGCAAAGTTGAAAACTAGCTAGCGGTGGTTCACTAGAATTATGGAGGAAGACAGAGAGCCTGACTTTCAGTTTCAAATATACGAACACAACAACAGAAAAAGAAAGGAAGAACAATTAAGGGGTTGTTATCTTTGTGTTTTGAGTTTTGAATTC
Source organism: Fraxinus quadrangulata (assembly GCA_903798255.1). NCBI lineage: Eukaryota > Viridiplantae > Streptophyta > Magnoliopsida > Lamiales > Oleaceae > Fraxinus > Fraxinus quadrangulata. The sequence continues at coordinate 34,216 of CAIGRB010083158.1, read as the reverse complement.
ATTTTGGATTTTGTGTTTGAGTGTCCATTTTAAGATTATTGAAAATGTGTTCTTTTTCACATTTTGAAAAATTATTTTGAAAGCACTCCAAACGCGTTTTGAAAAATTTGACTTGATTACAATTGAAAACACTCGAAACGGCAAATTTTTCATTTTGGGTTTTCTTTGTAAAATTTTAATTTGTTATCAAAAGCGCGTTTTTGAAAATGGGAAAGATGACGCATTTTCACTGTTTTGGACTCGAAAACGAAAAATGATTTGAAAATGGTAAAGAGAACAGACCCTAAAAGATTAAGAAAAATAGGAAGAAAAATATATAATATAATTATCATGGGGTGGGCACAAATGGGGAAGTGGATGGTGATATCAGGGATTAAAGATCAAAGGTGGAATGTGCAATGATTAATTCTATTTCCATTTTACAAGCTCGAATGCATGCACTTTCAACAAAAATGTGGGTGGCAAAGAAAAAGTATGTGTGTTTCAAAAAGAAAAAGAAAAAATATTAAATAAAATGTACTAAAGTAGACATAATATGGCTACAACAAGTGCATGTAATTGGAGCCAAAAGAATACAGCCTAACTTGAGGCTGCTCCACAATAAAATCCTTTTTGGTGTAACATTTTTATGTCAATGTTCCCCTCTAATGAATATTGTTTTCTAGATTTTTCATCCACTATAAAAGTTTATATGTGGACTTGAAAAGGGCAAGTCATCTACTTATGTGGACTTAAAAAGGGCAAGTCATCTACTTAGCTTTTGAATCCAAAATTTATTGTGGATTGACTTTTCCTTGGTTTTAGGACATCCATTGAACATGCATGTATTTATCAATCACCATATTTTTTTGAAGCCACAATAATTTATAATCTAGCTATTGAGTTGAATTTTAATTCAGTTTCAACATTACTTTTTATAATCTGGTAAAATCAACACTTGTATAATATAATACAAGAATTAATAGGTATTCGGAATAAATCAACTCTTCTGTTGCTAGGAAGAGAAACTATTAAAGTGAAACAACAAAACACTACATTTGTACTTTACAATTTTTTCCGTTGCTTAATTAGAAGAACCATGCTTCACGTACATGAAAATTTTCACAGATCACTTACTGGACACTCACATATGTGGATCCCGTGTATATTTTTTTTAATACATGGTGGGGCCTACCCATGTGAGTATTCTGTTGAGCCCCTGTGAAAATAATCCCTGTACGTGGGGATTAATTCTAATTAGAATGGGACGGCTGCGAATCATAAAACTGATTGGTTCTGATTTAATATGGTTTCATCTTTGCTAACCTCAAGAAAAGGTTAGATGGTTTTAATTATAAGAAGAAAATTTTGATTTTCAATTCTCATACATGATCAAATTCATACAGATTAGATTTTAAAGGTATAAGACGACGACCAGAATCGAAAGGAATAAATTGAGAAATATTTTTAAAGAATAAAATCTCTCAAGTACATGCAAATGGACGAATGTCCTTATTCTTCATTCTTTTTGACCAGATATTGTTTCCAAAATGTAAGATAAGAACTCAAAGACTAAAGGAATGGAATTCAGCTCATGCCTTGGAAGATGCATCCGATTATCAAAAGACAGAAATCTTTCCTCCTTTCGGATATTCGAATTTTCTTAGGTCGTAAGCAATTCACCTAATTTAATTAACGTGGCAAAGTTGACAAGCATAGATCATTGACTAAGACTAACGGGGGTGAAATGTCCGTAACTTGAAGCTAGAATACAATAATAAGCTTATTTGGCTTATGTAAAAGGCCAAAAATAATAGGACGCAATGCTCATAGGTTCAGTCTAGATACGCATGGCTCACCTGAGAATTCGAAGCCGTGATATGTGAAGCTGTTGAAACTCAAAACAGGGTTAAATCTGTTTAAGTTCAGTAGATGTGGCATCATTTTTCCTAGCAAAGGGCTCCAACCCATATTAACGTATTTATTTTTACTGTTATATATGCTACATGTATATAATGACTTACATACATATAGTGGTGAGATATGATTAAATCATAATTTCTTCAAACAAATAAAAAAAAAACTTCATCACTCTCTTTTTGACACCTTACCTGTATATAAACCATCATGGTTACTTCTTATGTACAAATAATATTATTTCTTGAATTATGCTATTTGTATAATCTTGGTTGACAACTTCATAATTGACAACGTCACATCCATTTTAAAAACTTTTTTTTTAAATTAACGGCTCGAATTTTGCCAACATCAAACTTGTCGACACGAGTTGTACAAATAGCTTAATTATTGTTACTTTTCTTAATCAAATTCTCCATGGTCTACCATAACTTGATTATTAGAGCCGGATCAACCAACCACTAGCTTTTCGGTGGCCCAACTCATTAAGAAACATTTATTTTTCAAAATTATGACAGGTTTACGTTCGGGTCGTTGACCATAAATGCCCTAGATTTTGATATATATATATATCAACATAAAAGTAAGTCGCCAACTTGTGTCTTTGTATTTAGGCTTTCAATATCTACCTCACATGCGCATATATTTTCATTCCAAAAAGGCTTTCATCAGATAAGGAGAAGCGCATCATATTATTCTTTTATACTGTCACCAAATATTGATTCGAATATTTCATCGGGTACACAAGGAAATAAAAAGTCCTTGCATCGTTCTAGAAATTCAGAAAAGTGTATTTGGATGCACATCTAAATCGTCTTCTTGTGACACACGGAACTCAAAAGCCAAAGGCTACACGTAATAATTTTTATACAAGTCTTTCTTTATCGATGTATCCAATATCGAGTATAACGAATATAATCGGTCAAAAATGTTAGATAGTTAAAAAAAAAAGCTACAAAATCGTAGCATCATATCCACTTATTTGTATATTGAACAAAATCCAAATGCCAAGACGCTACAGCCTACAAGTAATTATGAACCTGACCACCTATGCATCTCTTAAGTTCCCAGGCGTGCTGATTGGTACAATTTTGGCCAGAAAATGGGGCTTTCTTCTTAAGCAATAAGCCCATGCAAACATGCTCTATACCTATGTTCATATAGTATCTTTAATTTAATGAAGATAACTAAATATGAAATATAACAAAATTGACATTTTCAAACTCTATTTTCTCATTCACCGATGAAAAATAAACAAATGACATAACTCAATATAATAATTGCTAAATTTTATACAGATATTTCCACATTTATTTTAATCAATATATAACAAAATGCGATGTAGATTTATTTATTTATTAATTTTTTCCCGTAGGAAATAAAGTATGAGGTACTCTCTTCGTCCCATTTATATATGCATACTTTCCTTTTTTTTTTTTGTCCCAATTATATAATCTTGTTTCTTTATTAAAAAAGTTTTGTTTTGTTCGTTTACTGATATACCTTTATTTCTTTACTATTTCTAATAATAATTTATTACTAATTATTGATAATTAAATGAGGGTAAACTAGGAATGTTTTTGACAAAACTTGCTTTTCCAATAATATTAAATAAGATTTCTTAATCTGTGTGAAAAATAAAATAAATTTATATAAATGAGACGGATGAAGTATTACTTACCGGGAAATCTGAAGGGATTGTAATCCAATCTGTTCCACTTGACTTTGAATTATCAACTGCCGACCAACAAACGAGGATAACATTGAATTTAATCAAATCAAGTCAGGCATATACCATTATGGCATTTCAGGCTTACAATTTTGATTTGGATTCCATTTTTTGATTCAAATCACAACATGTTTACTATTTAGATTTGGATTCGATTTTTTCCAATCAAATCCTATTGCTTTTTTGCGCCGACGCAGGCGATGCAGCTGCGCCCTTTCGTTACTGCCTCTCTATATTCCCATGCCACCCTATAGACATGTCAAAGCCTTGGTTCTTGAGCTCTCTATACTGGTACACGTCTCAACCCCGCAATGGACACAGCATGGACTCTCGCCCAAAAAATACTGTCCCCTCAATTTGGATCGGTAGAAGCACGAATACAGACACGAGCAACCTGTTAGGCACAACATCATTGAGTCCAATATTCCGCTTACTCCACAAGCTGGAACTCAAATACACGTGCAAATAATAACAAGAAATTTATATTGAATTTAAATGAATAGAACAAAAGCCAATTATTTATTGTGTTGAGTGAGGCCTCACATGTCGATCCTCTGTCCACAATTTCTGCTATCCGACCGAATGTTACACATGGACACCAGCATGTTAAGCAACCTAGTTATTTCACAATGGACACCACACCACACCACACAACGTCACAAAAATAAAATAAAATAAGAAATACTAATCAGAATGTGAACAATTTTATTCGTGTAATGGATTATTTAATCGAGAAATAAAAACTGAAGTTCATATGACATACATATTTGGCATCGAGTACCAGTTAAAGAAGAAGTGTTCTAACAACTATTTTATACTTTCTTTAATTGACTTTAAATCTTCCAATATTGTTTTAAATTATAAGAAGTTTGAGACGCTTTGATTTTGATTGTGTTTCTCTGTAACTACGTTATTCCTTCGCCACAAATAAGGGTTCGTTAATAAAATTTTTGGACGTTGCGATTAAAAAAAAAAAAAAAGTGCAGTAACAACAAATTTTAGTAAAACAAGAATCCTTATTCTAGGACCATAAACAACTTACAACTGTGAATATCCAACCCTGAATCATATTCAAACCCTTCCCAATAACATGTGTAAACAACTATGGGACATCAAAAATAATTAAGCAAAACACAATATAATGCAGAACGTGATGAAGTTTAAGAACTGTTAATATTCTATAGCTACTCAATTTACAGAATGTTTCTCGCACACTAATTACATTGATGTGTAACAGGATTAAATATAAATTCTCAAAACTATTCTAAGTAAGAGTGCTGGATTAAATGCTAGTTTTCACACAAAAATTATTCCCTTGATTGTAGGCTAAGTATCTGTGTAGGATTTCTCTGCTTGATTTGAGGAAATGACCTGATGTTTGGTTGTTTCCATTATATGCTCCCGCAAGATAGAGCTACCATCAGTTAAGCCTATCTTGTTTCTCAACATTTCTGTTCGTTGACGTGTAAGTGCCTTTGTGAGAAGGTCGGCCAACTAGTCATGAGTGTTGACATGGTGAACATTGAAATTCCATGCTAAACCAAGTCTCGCACGAAATGGAGATCAATCTGAATGTGTTTCATTTTGGAGTGTTGCACGGGATTGAAACTAAGGTATGTGACCCCCAAATTATCACAGAGCAGTTTAGGTGGTTGGGAAACTGGAAGACCAAGTTCCTGGAAAAGAGAGAGTAACCACACAGTTTCTGAAGCCGCATTTGCTAGAGCTCTGTATTCGGCTTCAGTGGAGGACCGTGCTACTGAACTTTGCTTCCTTGAACTCCAGGAGATTGGGTTTGCACCAAGAAAGCTTATATACGTTGAGGTAGAAGTTTGATCATCAAGGTTTCCCGCCCAATCCGTATCAGAGTATGTTATGAGGTCAAATCCTAATTGTTTCTTGATATGAAGGCCAAGAAAAATGGTTTGCTTGATATAGTGAATTAATCGCTTTGCCGCTGTCCAATGAGTCACTGTTGGCTTGTGAATGAACTGAGAAAGTTTATTTACTGAGAAAGAGATATTCGGACGGGTGAGGGACAAGTATTGAAGAGCACCAATGACACTTCTAAACTCAGTGCTGCCTGTGGAAGATGTTCCATCCATCTATTTCAGAGATGTACTTGTTGACAATGGTGTTGAGACATCCTTTGCACCAACCATGTTAGTTTTAGACAAGAGGTCCCGATTATACTTCTGCTGAGATAGGAAAATTCCAATTTTTGTCGGAATTACCTCAATTCCCAAGAAAAAGTAGAGCTGTCCCAAGTCTTTTAAAGAGAAAAGATTGCCAAGTTGTGCAATAAGCTCAACTAAAAATTTTGTATCATTGCCAGTTATAACCAGATATCCACATACACTAATAGATAACATATAATAGACTTCTGGCGGTAGATGAAGAGTGATGAATCAGCTTTGGAATTCTAAAATTCGAGACCCACTATGGCTGATTTGAGGGCTGTATACTAGGCTCTTGGAGCCTATTTCAGACCATAAATGGCCTTTCACAATTTACACACATGAATTGAATATGTAGCATCTTTGAACCCTAGCAGCTGAACCATATATACAGTCTCACTCAAATGACCATGCAAAAATGCATTATTAACATCTAATTGTCTTAAGGACCACCCCTTCATTATAGCAACTGACAAGACAGTTCTAATGGTCGTAGGTTTTACTACCGGACTGACCCATCTAAATTCCGTTTGACCCTGAAAACCCATTTACAACCCACAGGATTACAGTACTCAGTGCAGTAAGTTCATCGGATATAACTTGCCTCCAGTGAGGTTCACAGAGTGGTTGTCCCACACAAGTAGGTTCAATGGCAGATGGAAGAGGGTGTTTGGTTACAAAATTAAACTGTTTAGGTTTGTGAATGTTGTTCATTGACTGTATAGTCATTGAGTGGGTTCGAGTAGGGTGTTGCAGGGTGGGCATAGTTTGTGGGTTATTGTGTGCAATGTAGATTTGTGTGGCTGAAGGTGTGGATGAATGTGAGGAAGAAGATGCATTTTCATGGGAGTGAGATGGATTAGGGCGAGATGATGAATTGGACATTTCCCGAAAATTTGGAGAAGAGAAATTGGGGCAGTTACCTGGAGGTGGCGTAGAAACGGTGCGACCTCCCGATAGTGCTGGTGGCTGCTCCAGAAAGAACGGCATAACAGTGGAAAGCCTAATAATCGTGGACGTAGAGGACAAAGGGGATTGTGGCGCTACCGTAAGAGAGGAAGAATATGATCGATTTTTATAAAAAATCACATGCCTTGATGTATAGACCTTTTGGGCATTTTGATCAAGACATTGGTAGGCATTTTGGGTTAAGGAATAGCCCATGAAGATACAAGGAATGGATTTGGGCTGAAGTTTATTAGTATCGTATGGCTTGGTGAGTGGAAAACACAAGCACCTGAATTTTTTAAGTTTGAGATAGTTTGGTGGTTGACGAAATAATATTTCAAAGGGTGATTTGTTATGAAGAGGAGGTGTTGGCTGACAATTTATAAGATATGTTATCGTGAAAAAGGCACGAGGCCAATATTTTAATGGTAGAGACGCATTATGTAAAATAGTAAGGCCTGTTTCCACTAAATGATGATGACGACTCTCGAAAACACCATTTTGTTGTGGTGTGTGAGGGGCGATTGTATAATGACTTATTCCATGTGTGGATAAATAGTTTTTTAGGGCAATAAATTCACCACCATTATCTGAGTAAAGACATTTGATTTTGGATTGAAACCTATTTTCAACAAGATTTTTAAATTGAGGAAATATTGTACGGACTGCAGATTTTGTTTCCATGGGATAAAATCAAATGTATTTTGTGAAATGATCAACCAAATCAAGTAGTATCGGGAACCATCAATGCCAATTGTATTTGAGGGACTCCAAACATCAGTATAAATTAAATCGAGGAGTGAATGATTTTGAAAGCTATTTAGAGGAAATGGTTTGCTTGTGCGCTTTATTAATAGAACAAGAGGTACAAAGATGATAATCATGCACATTTTTTATTATTGGAAGGGAAAAATTTTGAACAAGATGATGAACAATTTTATTTGAGGGATGTCCTACACGTTTGTACCACCCATTCATTGACGTTCGTTCATGCACGTTTGCAATCATTTTTGAAGGAATGTGCACCAATGATTTTGAGAGTGTGTAGACACCATTTTCACACGCCCTCGTGGCTCGATCCTTAACAAGAAAAAATAAGGGATGAAATTCAACAAATACATTATTTTGGGAAGTAAAGTAGTGCACCGAAATGAGATTTTTATGAATTTTGGAAACGCAAAGTGTATCATTTAAATGAAAGGTGCAGATTGGTGCTTTGAGGACTAGTGAACCAATGTGTGAAACATGCAAACCTGAACCGTCACCGATGACAACTTAATCGGTACCACCATATTCCGAATGCACTGATAAATTTTCCAAATCATCAGTGATGTTGTGTGAAGCTCTGGAATCAAGAAGTCATTTAGTGTCCATTGCAGGTGAAGATTTAGCATAGTTAACAATTGGCTCGATAGACTGGGCTTTGGAACAATACCTTGCAGTGTGGCCCGACTCATAACAAAGCTGACATTTAGGGGTGAACTTTCACTGTCCATTGGGCCTGAATTGTTTTCGAATTTCTGATGGGCCTCCATTTGAGCGGTAAGAGCTCATTTGAAAATCTGCCTTTGAAGACCTAGCTCCACGAACAGAACTATATTTGGAAAAAGCCTTGGAGTATTGGTCGTCGAAGAAGACCCAGGGCGGCGATTGGAGTAATTGGCCGACGCTACCAAGTTTTGAGCTGTGGATTCTAGGCGGCGGAGGTACACATCGTGTCCAACGAGAAGATCATGAAGCTCCTCAAATGACAATGATTTCTCCCTTGCACGAATTGGTGCAGTGATTTCGGGAAAATCGCTTCCCAGTCCATTGAGGATATACAGAGTTAAATCATCCTCAGAGACAGGGTTATCAATTAGGGAGATTTCGTCGGCAAGGGCCTTTATAAAGTGCATGTATTCTTGAATCGTTTGATGTCCATTTTTGCTCATTGTTAGCTCCTCATTGAGTTGTATTGCCCGGGTACGGGATTTGCTTGCATACATGGAGTGCAGTTTATTCCATGCTTCTCTGGACGTCTTTGTAGTGGAAATAAATGGAGTGATTGTGGGTTGTGGATGCCTAAATTGCACTCTTGTCTTATCCAGTGGGCTTTTTATGGAGTAGAGATGGATGGATCAGTTGAGGCAGGGCATGGTTTATCACAAGTGACATAATCGAGTAGATCATATCCAATGAGGAGGGCTTCAAACTGGGCACACCATTGAGGGAATGTTGATGGTATGAGTTTTTCATTTAATTGAGCAGTAACATTGAGTGCAATGAGGGGAATATTTTTGGAAGGTGGTGGGGTTGAGATCGGATTGTTGGTGTGTTCAGAGGTAGGGATCGAGGTCTCGTTAGAGGCTAACTCTCCTGATACCATGATGAAGTTTAAGAACTGTTAATATTATATAGCTACTCAATTTACAGAATGTTTCTCGTACACAGATTACATTGATGTGTAACAGGATTAAATACAAATTCTCAAAACTATTCTAAGTAAGAGTGTTGGATTAAATGCTAGTTTTCACATAGACATTATTCCTTGATTGTAGGCTAAGTATCTGTGTAGGATTTCTCTGATTGATTTGAGGAAATGGTCTGATGTTTGGTTGTTTCCATTATAGAACGTACCTAAAAAAGAAAGATTTAAAAGAAAACAAAGGAGAACATAACCACCGTCGAGCAAAAATATTGCCTTAAAATAAGATAAAAGCACAGAAGTAGTGAAAATGAAAAAAGACATTAGAAGAAGTGGCATATTTATAATTTCAGACGAAAGGTTTAAACCGTTGCACGAATTAGAAATAGATCTCGATCGTTCAAAATCCTGTTATATAGTAGCCATCAGATACCATCTTAACCTGCATTCAAAAAATACACAGTTGAGATTGAAAGTAGTTAACACGCGCATTAAATGCCTATAGGGCATTAACCTAGAAACATGCAAATAAGCACCCTTTAGCGTACGAAAAATCATGACACATCCCTTCAATACGGCACACATTAACTCCCACATAATAAGCACACTATCTCCAGCTTATTACAAGAATACCAAAATTCTAGTAAATGAGAAATTTCTTTAACTTTAGGCAAAACGTATCTAACCATCTCAGCCGCCATTCCCCTTAATTTCTCTTCAATTGCTATACCTCTACCTGACATGTATATCCGTCATTCGTTTCCATTATCGAATAGCTACACATCCATCTCCAAATTCACATTTTTCTCACATTTGGTTTCTGGATATTATGTGCTTGAAGAGCCGAAACACTCAATCAGGGTCGGCCCTGGCCCAAGGTGAGTAAGGCCACTGCCTTGGGCCTCAAATTTTTGGGGGCCTCCAAAAAAAAAAAAAAA
>CAIGRB010083158.1:7224-21487 GCA_903798255.1 Fraxinus quadrangulata | reverse complement strand
TTCTATTGCTCTTTTCTTATAACTATGTTTACAAGAAAATTTGAATCTGGATGTGCCAAAAGAAAAAGGAAAGAAAATGTTGAAAAATTGATTAAATCTCAAGAGGGAGCACTTGATAAGTTTTTTAGTAGTAATAAACGAACACATACCGAAGACGTAGTCATTGAAGAAGAGTTGAATGAGAATGATAACATAAACAGTACAAGTGAAGAAAAACATAGTTTGATGAATGAAGAGGTATCTACCGACAAAGATAATGTACCTTTTTCCCTTGACCTTATTGATCCAGCAAATTGGGGAAATATGAATACGAATTTAAGAGATTTAATTGTAATGAAAGGTCCTGTAAGAGAAAATGATGTGGTTTTTTCGAAAGATGTAGCAAATCGACACTTCTCATCTATACATTACGTTCGACGATTACCTAATGGAGAGAAGCATGATAGAAAATGGTTGATATATTCAAGAAGTTTGGATAAAGTATTTCGCTTTTGTTGTAAGCTATTCAAGAATGAGGTGATCAGAACTCAATTGGCACATGATGGAGTAAATTAAAAAAATAATCATTAAGAAACTCAAGAATTCTAAGTACTTTTCTGTTATACTTGATTGCACTCCAGATACAAGTCACGAAGAACAAATGTTTATAAAATTGAAGTGTGTAGATATTTTAACAAGTCCAGTGAATGTTGAAGAAATCTTTTTAGGGTTTTTATTGGTTGACGATGCATCTGGTAAGGGACTTTTTGATGAACTTGTGGGTGATTTGAATAATCTAGGACTTGATATTGATGATGTAAGGGGTCAATGCTATGATAATGGTGCTAACATGAAAGGAAAACATAAAAGAGTTCAAAATAGACTATTACAACTAAATCCTAGAGCATTCTATAGTTCTTGTGGGTGTCATAGTCTTAATCTTGCAATTTGTGATATGATCACTTATTGTTCAAAAGCTAAATCTTCTTTGGGATGGTGCAACGTATATATACTTTATTTTTCGTCATCTACTAAATGGTGGAAAATTTTCAAAGAGAATGTAAATGGTCTTACCCTTAAACCTTTGTCACAAACTCGTTGGGAAAGCCATATTGAAAGTGTTCGAGCGATAAGATTTCAAGCTCCACAGATAAAAAAGCTTTACTTCAATTGGCAAATTTTGATGATCCTAAGACAAAAAGTGAGGTAGAGTATTTGGCAACATATGAAATTGAGAATTTTGAATTCTTACTTGGAATGATTATTTAGTATGAAGTGTTGAATAATGTTAACAGAGTAAGCAAATATTTGCAAGCAGAAGACATGCATATTGATGTTGTTATAGACAACTTAAATGGGCTCATTTCATTTTTCAAAAGTTATAGAGAATCTGGGTTTGAATTGGCCATGGTTGATGCTAAAGAGATTGCAAGTGAATTAGAACTTGAACTGATATTTCGTGAAAAAGGGGTTATACATAAAAATAAATAGTTTGATGAGACTTCTTATAAAGTGATAACATAAACTGCTGAAGAATCTTTTAAGATCAATTATTTCATATATATAGTAGATCAAACTCTATCATCACTTCAAAATAGATTTGAGCAATTTAAAAAATATGATGATATTTTTGAATTTTTATTTGATTTGAAAAGACTTAAATCTATTGATGATGATAGTTTGAAGTGCTCTTGCATNTGTCACAAGAGCGATTAAATGGATTAGCTATGATTTCTATTGAAAAAAATATGTTGGAAAAACTTGATTTCAGTAGTTTAATTACTGATTTTACATCTCAAAACATGAGAAGATTAAATCTTATGCTAGCCTAATCTCTCGGGTTGTGAGAGAAGTTTTAGTTTGTTATTCTATCTTTTGAATTATATAAAGTCTTCTTTTTAATATTAAAATGTTAATTATTTAAATATTTAAAATTTGCTACACTTGTGCAAAATAATTATGTTGAAGGGCCTCATAAAGTTAGTCGCCTAGGGCCTCTAAATTCTCAGGGCTGGCCCTGCACTCAATGCTTCAAAGTTTTATTTATTCTATATAACTTTTTCTTCAAATTCTGTAGGAATCTATAAAGATTCTTTATTTCAAACTACATTACAAAAGATTAAAAATAAACAAAAATGATCAACTGTGAAATCGTTGCCAAAGTGGATCGAGCATCCTAGCAATAGAACCCAGAAGCTACATTCATTCATAGCCATAAGCAGAGTTGGTAATGTTTATTATTAATGAAATGTGAGATTGAGTCGAAAAACATGAAGTAACACCAATATTTATACCATCTGAAAGCAACCCACCCCTCCCCCCCCAAAAAAAGAAGTAGTGACTAAAATAAGGAATGATATTGATAATTTCTTAGTTGTTTTGCTTGATAATCACTAATACCCAAAGTAAGCACAATTCAGTTAAAACAAAATTCCATTAGAGTAGCAGTGCATGTCGACTAAGAAATTCATCACCGACTATAATAAAATAAAAAAGGTAGTGACTAAACTAAGGAATGATATTGATAATCTCAGTTGTTTTGCTTATTATGAATAAGCAAGACGGACTTCACAGACTATTTGTCGACGTTCGACGAAGAAAAGAATAAAGCGAACCCCTCCCACCAATTGCAAATCATAAAGTAATATGTGAAGGAAGTAAAAGCACAAAGGGTCACAACCCTTTGTGCGAACCTTTCTCCCACCCAGACAGGCTACACGTAGGTCAGCGATAAAATGTGATATTCATAATAGGATTGGTTGCAAGATGACCAGTATGGATCTAGCACCTGTTATATTCCCTAAATGATCAAACTGGCCTAAAACTTATAGAGAAATCTATAAATATCCTCATTTTTTAAGAAGTAAGGCATGCAATTCAAATATTTGTTTCTCAAATAATTATTTTAGCTCTTGCTCCAAGTTTGAACATCTAAACAAGCGAATATGAGGAGAAAATCATAGTTAGATGAGAGGATTTGTTGAAATTAGGGGACATATGGACATGGATATGTAATTATTAGCAAGAAAAGCAATTAAACTTTATACAACTGAATATATAAAATTTAAAACAGGATAATTTAATACAGTTAGACTGTATACATCAATATCATGCATATATAATTATCTATGCATGCATCTTTTACATTAGATGCATCCCTGGAATTTCTCATTTCACATAATTAATCAAAACCTTTTGAAAAAGCGACTTCTCGTATTACACAAATTTGTATGTATATATTCCTCTACAGTTCAGTCTATTTGATTGGTTCCATATGCGCAAATAGTCTTCACTCTTCAAGTCTGAGATGGACTCGAACACTAGCAGCATCGACAAAAATGAAAACTATGAAGATGATGCTTTTTACTTGGAATTGAAAATGCAGATTTTGCTACTAATGGCAGATGATGAAAAGGGTGAATCTGATCAAGAAGACAGACATTCTAAAGTTGTAGAAGATAGCAGCAGAATAACTGGAGAGAATACAACAATGCACAGAAACTATTACAATTGGTCTGTGTGTCAAAAAACTAGACCAATGTTCTTTTGTTATCCCTCCAATTTCAGTGGAACTTGGGTGTTTATACCACATGTTAACTCTAAATTATCTACTAACAAATGAAGTTCATGCTTTCCCTTTTCCATCAATTCTAGAAGTTGAGATAACAGTCGACAAAGAGGCGCTATCACTCTGCATATTAAGTCGACACCCTGGAATTTGTGATTTTTTCATTGATGGAAGGGTAGAGAACATACAATTAGTAGTTTATATTTACTTGTAGGAAGTTGTAACTTTATTTCTTTTATATCTATTGCCCATTTTCTAGTTTATGGTGCAAAAATGAATCGTGACTTATTGCAATTACTGATGGATTGAAGTAAGCATTCCTATTCTACTGAAGGATTCCCACAATTTCCAAATAAATAATTATATAATTCACCTACTCTAGGCTGAATTTCTATGAGAGCTAAAAAAATTCAAGTATCAGAGCTGAATGGGCCATCTTTTGTTTGATCAAATCATTGACTTCATCTTACGGTGTTCTTGTTGATTATAGAATTCATTGTTGATCAATTTTATCGAACAGGTTTCGGGACAGCATTTAATAGGTGTAGAAATGGTCTAATTTAATGTTGCAAGTTGGCAACTTTGACCAAATATTTCGTGGTACATTTGATTATTCAAAAGTATTTTTAGATGAATAAGAAATTGAAGTCAATAGAGAAAATATTAAACTAGGAATATGGAGTTGAAAAAATGGGAGGAAATCTGAAAAGTTTCACAGAAAATGAGATGAAGTCTTTAATTTGTGTTATAGAGTCTAGATGATATATTTGGTAACAGGGCAGGGCAGTCGTCACACTGTTCAGTGTTTCAAATTAAAATTCACTCATCTCATCTCATGCACAACAGCAGTAGCACGGGCTTGGGGGGGCTTTGGTTGTGGCCTTGTGGATCTTTCAAACACCAAAAATAATACGGTGGTTAGAAATAAACTATTTTGAATATTTTTTTATTCTTGAAATTAAAACTAGATGTAGAACGTGGTGCTGTTGCAATATTTATATGATAATAATAGCAACGTACACATTATAAAGAAATCCTCGTTCACACTCCCACACCCAGCTGGCATTTGAACAGCTTCGGTTATCTTAAATTGTCTCCCATGTGGTACTACAATAACCAGACTATGTCGGCACATTATTGAATTAATATGACTTCACGGGCCTAAGTTTCTTGGTCTTTTGTTTACCAAAATCAAAATGTATACAGTATTTGGAGCGGTTGACTTGTAACCAAACTAAGTTTCTTGGTCTTTTGTTTACCAAAATCAAAATGTATACAGTATTTGGAGCGGTTGTCTTGTAACCAAACTCTCCAATGCTTCTTTCGAAACAGTTGCAATCATTCTTGGTAAGCTTGTTTACATTTGTTTTTATACTCATTTTGATCTTTTCTTTGAATGGACTTCCATTTTCATTTAGACATTGATTATATTCCGTTTCATTTTATTGATGATAACTTGAAAAGAGGTTTCTTCTAACCAAGAAGTAAGGTTTTTTTTTTTTTTTTTTAGTTCATGAATTTCACTTGTCAATGTTCCTGTTGGATAACAAGGTCTATGGTTTTGATCAGTGGAGCTGGAGATTGCTGATATCACTTGTGCCTATGAATCAATGTAACATCTGAAGTGGCTTGAAAACCTCCACGATTTAATTTCTGCTGGTGATCCCGTGAACTATGGGAAGTTGACTTCTCCAGCCAGTATTGTAGAGTATCACGAGTGTCTAGAGAATCATGGGTAACTGTTTTTCTTTTGCTCATGATCACATTAAACGTCTGAAGTTGCTAGTGAATGGCTTCATTTCTCGTGATGATCAAGTGATGCATCTAGAGTTTCCAGGGAGGGACTTGCTTTCTCCTACTGATGATGATCATGTCAAACTTCTGGAGTTGCCAGAGAAGGATTTGATTTATCCTGCTGATGATCAAGCGATACATCTGGAGTTGCCAGAAAATGACTTGATTTCCCCTGCTGGTGATCAAGCGAAACATCTGGAGTTGCCAGAGAATGGCTTGATTTTTCATTCTGATCCAGTGAAACATCTGGAGTGGCTGGAAAATAATTGCGATTTCATTGTTCCTATTAAGGATCAAATTCAAACCCTTAAAGTGGAGCTAAGATTTCTACGAACGTATCTCAAGGGGTTGCAAGGGAAGGACACAAAATACAGTCTTGGGGTGCCAATCAAAGGTTTTCTCCGGAATGCAGCATCTGAACTTTTCTCACTGTGCCTTAGACCATCAAGCGATAGAAGCATAACCAGAGACTTAGAGATTTTAACTTCTACGATGCAAGAAGTAATGTACAAATATAGGCCAGCCATCAAAAGCAATTATCTCGATGTCTACTTTGATTCAAAAAGAAACGATCCCATGAAGAATAAACTTGTGATGGAATTGGTTGATTCTCTTCTAGAGAATCTGAAGGATCTCCAAAGCATTGAGACCAATTTGATTGTATTAGTAAAAAGCCAACTTGAAGTTCTTGAAGAGAAGCTACTATTCGTGAGAAATTTTTTCAGGTTTTCCACAATGGGAATCCCATCTCCTTGGCAGGTTGGATTGGGAGATTCTGGGGATGATAACAAATGTGAGATACTCAAAAGCCTTTTAACTCGTATAGAATATGTTGCTGACAATGCAGCATTTTTGTCTTACTCCTGTTTAGTTGACAGAGAACATGAAAATGTGCGTTTGAAGTGTAACTTCTTTTATCTGGTGTGGATGATCAAGCATATTGAGCCGGAAGTCAAAGAGATATGGGTCACATTTCTAAAAGATTTTGAACCCTTAAATTCTGAAACTCTTCCATTCAATTTGCATAAAGTGGTGGCAATTGATTCTCTCCTGGACAATCTGGTGCGGTTACATAACTGTGAGTCACATTTTATGGCTCCTGTAAAGGATACTTTGTTAATACTTTATGATGAGCTGATATTCTTGAGAACCTTCCTCATGGATCCTCCACCAAGGAAGAATACAGAGAATGAGAAAATGGATAGCCTCTTGAATAATGTTGAACCTTCGTTTAGCGAGGCAGGATCTGTCATTTGTTCATTTTTGGACAACATGGAAGTTGACACTGCCAACAAAATGAACCTTTCTGCTTTGCTAGAGAAGATTAATCTCATTAAGTCAGAGGTCAGAGATCGCTATACAGGAAGACTAAATCATTTGCAATCGAACTCCCTTGGGATTGATGGAGTGGGTTACATTGATTCCCTCTTGAAGAATCTGGATGAGTTACTGAATTGTCAGGCAGATTCAATTGTTATTTTAAAGCATCAAATTGAATTGGTTCACGATGAGCTCAATTCTCTGAAATCTTCACTCGAGCATATTGTAAGGAAGATTGAGAAGCATTACCTAAATGATCTTATGAAGGATGTTATAGATGTGGCTCACAAGGCAGAATATATTATCAACTCATATGTGGTCAGAGATTGTCCTTTATGGAATCATATGCTGTGGATTTCCGATCTTCTAGAAGAGATTAAGCTTATGAAGAAGAAAATCGAATGGATTATTAAAAACAAAAGCTCTCTCGCAATGGAGATGAATGCTGGAAAGACTATCCCTCCCCGGTCTGCGCAGGCACACCCTGAAGCAGTGATTGGTTTCAAGGTTGAAGCCAACAAAATTATTGAGCGGCTTATTGGAGGACAGAAACAGCTAGACATTGTCTCAATTGTAGGTATGGCCGGTCTTGGTAAAACAACTCTGGCCAAAAAAGTATATAATGATCCATCTGTTACCTATTATTTCTATGTACGGGCATGGTGTTGTGCTTCTCAAGCATATCAAAGGAGAAAGATGCTGCTTGACATTCTAAGTCATGATAACGAGCTCACTGATACATCCGATGAAAGGAGCAACGAAGATTTAGCTGAGTCACTCTACAGAAGTCTAAAGGGAAGGAAGTATCTTATCGTCATTGATGACGTTTGGAGCATTGATGCCTGGGATGAATTGAGACGATGTTTTCCAGATGACCATAATGGAAGCAGAATATTGATCACAAGCCAAATACGTGATGTAGCTTTGCAAGTTAAACCTGATAGCTCTCCTTACCTTCTTAGGTCGTTATCTGAAGATGAAAGTTGGAAATTATTTCAGGAAAAGCTATTTCAACAAGAAAAATGCCCTGTGGAACTGGTGGAAGTCGGAAAGGCAATAGTAAGAAAATGTAATGGGCTACCTCTCGCTGTTGTCATAATAGCTGGACTACTTGCAAAGATGGACAAGAAGAGCGATCAGTGGAAAAAAGTTACTAAAAGTTTGGGTTCTTTCATAGTTAGTGACTCAAGGCGCATGGACATATTGGAACTGAGTTACAATCATCTGCCTCATCATCTAAAACCATGCTTTCTTTATTTTGGAGCATTTGCAGTTGGCAAAGAAATTTCAGTAAATAAGTTGTTACGATTATGGATTGCTGAAGGGTTCATTCAAAAAAGCAAGCTGAAGAGTGTAGAGGATACAGCAGAAGATTACCTGATGGATCTCATTGGTCGAAGCCTCGTAATAGTTGACAAAACAAGATCTAAAGGAGGGGTGAAAACATGTCATGTTCATGGTTTATTACATCACTTGTGCTTGGCGAAAGCCAAACAAGAGAACTTTTTGCGGCTGGTGAATGGGTATGATGAGCTTTATGCTCCTTATTTCGGGGATTTTGACGTTCATTCCTATCATCATTCTTTTGTTTATTCAGTTCCTCAGCAAATTCGACTATCCATTTATTGTAGCCGGAATGATTTTTTTGCATGGAAACCTGCTAATAGACAAGTCCGCACTCTACTGTATTTTGCTACCGATGACAGGTATTCAGCAGATTGGACCTATCCTTGGGATTTCTCAGCCATTTCCTACAGCTTAAAACTTCTCAAAGTGTTGGATTGGAGCAGCATCAGTTTTGGTGATTTTTTCCCTACTGGAATAAAGTTTTTAGTTCATTTGAGGTACTTAGGAGTTAGAGGTGGTATGAATTCTATCCCGTCATCCATATCAAATCTTGTGAACCTTGAGGTTCTTTTTGTGAAAGGAGTAAAAGGAGAAGTTGTATTACCAGATACCATTTGGGAAATGGTAACTTTGAGGCATCTACATATAGAACCCCGTGCTGCTTTCAGTTTGCCGAAAGGCAGGCCAACCTTCCGATTACAGAATGTAGAAACACTTTGTACACCATGTTTTTCTTATGGGGATGATACAAAGAATCTGATAAGAGCTTTTCCAAGTCTTCGGAAATTGAAATGCATATTTATGGAATCATGGGATCCAGTTAGTGACTGTAATCGGTTTCCAGATCTGGAGTCTCTAAGTCGGCTTGAATCACTCAAGGTGGAGATGGTTTACCAAGGTAGCGTGAGAAAAGCGCCCAATTTTAAATTCCCTTCACATCTTAGAAAATTGACCCTCAAAAACTTCTGCCTTCCATGGAGTGGAATCTCGGAAATTGCGAGACTTCCCAATCTTGAGGTTCTCAAATTATTATTTAGATCCTTTGAGGGAAAAATATGGGACATGAGAGATGACGAGTTTCTTAAACTCAAATATTTGAAATTAGACAGTCTAAATTTGGCACAATGGAATGCTTCTAGTGATCACTTTCCTCGACTTGAGCGACTCGTGTTGCATAAGTGTAAGCATCTTGAAGAGATACCTTCGTGTTTTGGGAGAATACCTACTTTGCTGCTGATTGAGATGAAGTGGTGCAAGAACTCTGCTGAAAATTCCGCCAGGCAAATTCAAGAAGAACAGGAGGAGTTAGGAGGTGATATCATTATCAAGACAATCTCTGAAGAGGAGGTTCCAACACCATCTTCTAATTCACACTCATTCTGATACGTAAGTAAATCTGAACAATTATGATCCTCGGTGTTCTCTAATTTCCTTCTTGTGTCACCTATTCTAAAACTGAGGGATTCACTCATATTTTCTTATCAGTTACATTTTTACTCATTTAAATGATTAAAATCTATATGTGGAGTTGTCATATTAACACCTCATAATTAATTCTTTTAGTGTTGATGACAAAATAGGCTACCAGCCACGGTGCATCACTTGCTCAGGTTTTAAATGCATGTGTTAATCTAAATTGAAGAAAATTCTTTTTGTATTTACGGTGACAATTTCTATTGATGCTGTATTTCTGTATCAGATAATTAAGTTCAAGCATTCCCTTGCTGATACCATGGTAAAATATGGATTATCTTTTCTGTAGCGACATTGTGATTTCGTTTCTCAAAAATATTTCCTGCCAATTCTTCTAATGTTCATATTCATCATGGTGGTGTTCAAGTTTCTTGGTCTAGACGAGTTATCAACACTTAATTTCTGAAGTTTTTGCCTATTCAATCCAAGTATGATGCAATTCAAGTGTATCAGTCAGCATTAATTTTAAAGTTTCTGCATTTTACGTTATTCATATTGATCGATTATGATGACATTCAAGCATCTTCGTCCAGATGTGTTATTAGTATTTCCATTTGTTTATATTCATCTAGCAGGGTGGCGTATAGAGTCTCCGTTCAATCAAGTTATAAGCATTTCATTTCCGATGTTTCTACCACTCCCAGCGTTCGTATTTAACAAGCATGGTGGCCTCAAATGACAAATATGATCATTCATTTATGATGTTACTACCTCTTTTGATGTTCATAGTCATCAACCATTGTGGCTTTCATTGTCGAAGTCTCTACCTCATCCAACGTTCATATTCATCGAGCATGGTGACGTGCACGTGTCTCAGTCCACATGAACTATCAGCACTTCATTTCTTCCCGAAGAAGTTAAGTTGTTTGGGGTATCATTTTCCTTACGATACATGTCCCATTCCTATAATGTTGATCCCCAGCAAATAAAACAGACTTTCAGGTGAAATAAGGGAATATGTGGGATTGTTGCTATTTATCAAAAACATTTTGATGTTAAATAATTTTTGTTATGCGATTGTCCATATTTTTGGTGAATTATTCTTGTGAAGAACGAGTAGAGAAGGCTAATATGATATGATAGCCTTTGATGCTTGCAGACATTTTTGAAGTTCAAAATCATAAATATCAATGTCTTACATTTGTAAGGTGATTTCATACATACCATATGTATAGATTGAACATCAGATATAGCTCATTCAAATACAGTGATGCCTTCACTGGAAGGGAATCACTTGTCACTGTTTGGGATGAATACGTCTCAAATCTGTAAAGCTTTGAAGTTATCCTAGGAAATAAAGAATGTCCATCAGTGTTCCTTGGAGAGCAGACTAGTGAGAACGAAGAAGCAAGTGTTAATCTGTATCCTAATCCTGAATACAGCTGATGGAAGTCAACATACTAACTACTGATGGGATGGCTGTATTCTTCGATGACTCCAGAGATCGCGATGAGATAAGGGGTGCTCAAGTTCTAAAAAGCCATGGAATGCTCTGAAACAAAGCTATGGAGTTCTCAACAAGTCTAGAGTGACATTCTTGATGGGTGAACTTCAGAGGACCAAAAAGGGCTCCATGACAATAGATCCACACCTGAAACACTAACAAACACCTAGGAGATAATCTGGAAATTTCCGGTAAAACCATACCACACTTTGATTTGGTCACACAAGTCCTTGTTGGACCAGATGATGGGTATACACTGATTGTGGTTCAAATTAATAGTAGATGTACAATTTCTTGGTATGAGTTGCAGTCTGTTTAGATGATCTCAGGACATAGATTAAAGCACTTGGAACACTGTGAGGAACGGTATGGCTGTTGTCAATCTCACTCAAGCATTTTCTCTGAATAGGTAAACTTAATATACAAATGTTTTTAATAACTGAAACATGATTTCAATTCTAACTAGCAAGAAATAAACCATATGCCTTTATATAAAACAGCCACTGTTAGTGATTCATACGAAATCAATCAACAGTAAACATGTCATTTCTTGGATACGGTTGTAAGTTTCACAAATCCAGTGTCAGTTAATACTTAACTAAGCAAATAGCACACTAACATTAACCCACCAGAAAATAACTATTGAAATGCAACCTAATATTATGTGGAATGATCAGCTTGCAAAGGTTCTGGAAGATTAACATAATCATGTAAAAGAACTAAAGTCAGTCCTTAGGATGGGCCAACCATAAACAACTGAGAGCCTGAAGCCTCGACTTGTAATCATTGATGGAAAGAAGAGCGCGGGCAGCTTATCGATGCATTTGTTGCAAAGTCTGCTGTCTCAGAAGGTCAGCCTATCAAGAGCAAAAGCACAGGTTAATACCTTATTCATTTGAAAAAAAACAGGAACAAAATTTGGAATGGAATTTACTGGATAAGCAACAAAAAAGGGAGAGATGGGAACGAGTTGTTACTTATATTTACTATGTTATAGAATCCCAGCTTATGAGAGCTAAATGCACATGTATAATGGAGCACCCGCAATTTGAGAGGTATGTTAACTTTACTACTGCAGGTTTTCACCCCACTATAGTGAAGAGGAAAAGTAAAAAGGATCTCATGCCATTGTGAGTCCCCAAAAACTGGGCTCATTCGGAATATTAGGCAACCTCCCATATCTATAGAATACCCAATATTTGATTCAAGGTCAAGGGACAAGTGTCGATTGTAGACTTCGTCTGGTCTAACAAATGCTCAAGCACTGGGTAAATACCTGATGAAGAAAATTCTCGAGTGTGGCAAGCTTGCCCATGGCAATAGCCATTTGCCCCATGTAGTCCGTCACATTTCCAGAACCACTAGGACCAGGAGTATTAGAGGATAGCGCCTCTACTAATGACTGTTGTAATGCTTCCATGCCTTGGGATAAGGCATCCTCGGCTTGTTGAGAGGATGGCTGTAAATTACATAGTCCCATCAATTGTTGTTCGGTCAGAGGTTCAATTTGGTTGCCGAGTATCTGAAATTCAGAAAGACAGGATTGTTCAGGAATATGATGAAATGATAATGTTCCTATATTTTATGAAAGAAAGATGTCGAAAATAATTGAATAACCTTGAGAAGCTCCGATGAACGAAATCCTCCTAACCACATAAAACACCTTTCTACAGGAGTCTTCCACATGCCGGATAGCATGTGAAATATATTTGTCTTAGATCCTATGCTCTTTAGCCTGAATATTTCATCATAATGAGACATCACCCCATCAAGAAGAATGCGAAGCCTACTTTCACCCACGTGAGCATTCACAGCGAATCTCAGATCATTGATCAGTCGCTGATGTTCATCAAGCCAGCATGCATAGTCTATGTCAAATGCTAAAGCCCCTGCAATACCATCACAAAAAAACTGAAGTAATCAGAAACGATCCTTGTTTTGTACCGGTAAAATGCGCGCCATTAATGGATAAGTTCGTTAACTAACCATTTCCAGTCACGGAATGACTCTGATCTGCTGACAATCCAGATGCAATGAAGACTCCCTGCATCCAGTAAAAGAGTAAAGTAATGGCTCGAAAACCATTCAAAATATTGAAGTTAAGTGCACTTTATAGAGACAGCACCTGATGTCGTGCTTTTTTAAGCTCCTGCTCTAGTTGTGATAGCTTTACCCACTGTTCTCAGGCTGTTGAACATATGCCTATCCAAAACCAAAACCAATAAATAATTCAAACATATTCAAGGTGCAAAAAACTATACAGTGGCCAGAAATAAAGGCAGAAGATAAGAAATGTGATCAAGGGGATAATGTAGCACCTGACACCATATTCAAGTTGGAGTAGATACAGACCAAATCCCAACAAGGATTTGGTTGAACATGATGTAAGAATTATTAAAGCAAAGAACAGATCAATTGAACAGTCATACTTACATAGAAGCTCAGATGCAAGAACCCAAATCACATTGTGACATCGGATCACAACCAGATGCGTAATAGACAAGGATGTAAGATGATCTCAACCCACGTCCCGAATTATTCTCATTTTACTCGTATATTTTCTAATATATAGAGCATGATTGGCTGAGCCTACTATTTTGTAGAAGGATTTTCAAAAAAAAGCGGCCCCCTATTATTGTGAGAGAGCTATCAAATTTGGTGTAAATTAAAAAGTTTGATCCTTTGTAGAAAGTATGTAAAGGCTTTCTTAGCCCCTATTTGGTACCATTTTTTCAAAACTCTTTTTTACTCATACTCATTTTCAATCACGCATTGTCACAATAAAATATTTTTCAAGTAAATCTAAATATTTTTTCTATTTTTTAATCACACGCTCTTCAAAAATTTACTATTCAAAAACTCATTCTCATGAAAGAATGACTCTAAGGAGTAATATTTTGAACTTAAAATATGCCAAAAAAGTAACTTTTAGAATAGCTCAACATGTGAAGCCAAAATTGTTACTAGGAACTTTACCATTTCTAGGCTTAGCCAAACATGCTCACAGTTACCATCTTTAAAAAATAAGATCATTTGTGCACAGACCACTATTAGAGACCACTATTAGAGGAAGGCATCCAAAAATGTCGTAAGTATATTTCTATGACATATTGTTTAGAGTCTAAACTAGTTGTTGGGTTTTGATACCCAATGAATTTCAAGTTATGATGTAAATGTTGTATTAAATTATTACTAATAACCAAGTCCAAATGTTCGACCAAAAAACAACATGGGTCTTTGGAAGTAATTTAAAGAATTAATATTGCTCATGACCCATTTGTATTACCTCTTAGATGACTTTGAATCTTGACTCATTTAACCTTTTATTGGTCCAATAT
>CAIGRB010083146.1:16692-41062 GCA_903798255.1 Fraxinus quadrangulata | reverse complement strand
AATTCATGAAAAAACCTGATTTTTTCAATTCTAAAATTTGGGGCCTGATTTTTGATTTCATGATAGATAATACCTGGTCCATAAATTTTTCCCTAAAATAAAAATAGAAATTGGGGAGATCAAATGGGATGTTATGTGATGAGCAGTGTATGTGGATTGTGGGTTCACATTTGGGCCGCGTTAGACTTTGTAAGTGTTAGGTTGTTGATTGCATAGTGGATCTAGATCTGGGTTTGGGGGATGGAGGTATAGAATTTTTGGTTTGCTATATTGGGTTTGCAAAGATGCTGCAAAAAATAAAATAAAATAAAATCCTTTTTGATTAAGGATGAGAGAAAGAGGAACATGTGAGTGCACACCGTTGAGTTTTGGTTACTCGGACGATGAGCTAGAGTTTTGAATTCTCAGAAGAGGATCACATCTTTGGATTTTTGGTGTAAGCTATTTTCAGGGATTTCTTTCACCTGCAGTATTTGGAGTTTTAGCTGGTGTTTTGGCGTTAGAACTTTTGTCGAAACCCGAATTATGTGTTCGACTAAGTTCCCCCGACAGATAGAACTCACTGTGTGTGTCAGCACACTTCGTCAATTTCTTTTGGAAATTCTTCTTGGGGAGTGTAAGTTCTCTGGAGTATCTTTGAAGTGTTTTTTGTTGGTTTTTGCACTATTTGTTGTTTTTGGTCTCTTGTCGTCACTAATTTTTGTAGATGATTGCTCTGATTTGGATTTCTACTTCGTGAGCACAAATATTGTCACCATCAACAGTTCATGATTGCAAATTGATACTTTACCTGCATCAATTTGAGGGGAAATGTCAATGAGATTGAATAAGATTACGGAGATCGTCGAAGATTACGATTATATTATCATTATAATTGTACCATATATAGATAGATTGTTTTTACTAGATTTAGTTATATTTTGGTTCTATATAATGAGAGAACCACTCACATATAGGAGCATCGAGTATTGTTGAATATTATTGTGTATATTTGGTAGTATGGATGGCTGTTCATCACTATTATAGAATAACACAACTCTAATTATAATGCAAGTACTAAAAAACTACTCTTTTGTTGTAAGAAATGTCAACAACAAAAATTGGGTCGTCAAATTTGTGATTAAACGACAAAATTATAGAAAACACTAGCAAAAGTACTACCATTCAACAATGAAATTTTTTATCCGTTGTTTAGATCCTTTTACTTGCCTTTTATGACGTGTCAAAGATGAAATCTTGATTTTAAAGACAAATCTTTTTTCTGAAAATTCTTCTATCTAGTGTATGTAATCTACATATAAAAAATAATTTCCCCTAAAATGTTAATGAGATAATAAGTTAAGATGATAGTTTTGAATGGAAAATACACTCTTTATCCTTGAAAAGCAATATATATACACACACAGTCACATATATGTGTGTGTGTAAATATAGTTTTGTAAATGATAATTATATATTGTATGCATACCTTGTAACATCTGCTCATGCTTGGCGCTCCTGTACATCTGTCCATCAGAGATTATTGAGATATTATATATATGTTCCTTAAAACCTGATTACGTCATGATTTTTTTTTTTTTTTTAAAAGCGGATTATGCCACTTCGCCACAATGATTTTCACAGTTACTGAAGTATAGGTGGCAACAGATAATTTGATGGAAAAATTAATTTTATTTTAAACAATCCAATGATAGAATATCACGTGACATTATGTCAACATTTTTATCAACCTATCGGACATTGTAGAATGGCTGGAAAAAAAAAAAAAAATTTCCATGGAGAGGAAGGTTTTTGTCATCAACCTGAAGGTGACTCTTGACGTGATTTATTGTTAATCCCTTCACACTCATCAACTCCAGTACCATTTTTGGAGTTGCTCCTACCAAAACAGATTAACAAAATTAATTAATTTCAACTCAATTTCTGAATAAAGTTTCTACTTCTATTTCCATGCACATGCAAACTTCATTGAAATTAAAGCTTACTGTCTTCTCCACCAAGTCGCTCGACAGCGTGGACGAAGCATTGGTGAAGATCCTGAGTCCATCTCAATCGAGGCATTTTTGACCTATTATAACGCCGAACACCTACTGGTCGAACTGCCATGATTTCCATCGGCCACCGCGAAACCCTAACTGAAAATTAATCTCGATAGAAGGAATTGGGAGAATCCATCAGAGAATTTTCTTCTCGGCGAGTTAGTCTATGTGACTACAAAAGAGAATAAATATTTGGGGATGACTGTTGTCATAACTTGACTAGTTGTGCAGCTTTTTAGAGGGCCTGAGGGTCAATTTAGTCTTTTGAAATTTGATTGTAGAGCAGAAAATTCCGGACCCTTGGATAAGTTCAAATATGTATTCATGATTGGGTGAAAATTCAGCTGTGAAAAGTTTAGGGCATCTCCAAGGTGAAATTACTTTTTAGGACATGTGCAAGGGACCCTCAAATTTAGAAAATTTTGTATAAAGATGATATTTCGATGACTTCCTATTTCTGTCAATCCATCTAGTACCACCAGTTACTGCAAATACAACCCTGAGTACACAAAGTTTTCCCATTCGAGGCATCTTAGCTATCGAGTCGTATCGAGTCGAGCATATTAAGTGACGAAAGGTTCATTTTATTCATATGGTAAAACAGTAAAAGTGCCACAAAAAAATTAAGCTAATTACTAGTAAGAACTTATGGGTTTTTTGTAGAGTTGTGAGGAGATTATTTAGTAATCATAATTATGAAAAATAATACCTCAATTGCAGTTCAACTACTGTATTAAATGTGAACAATGACCGTTACAACAACAAAATTCAATTAATTATAAAAGGCCAAAGCAGAATTTATTGATTGGGAATTGTATTTATTATGGTTAATATTTGGTACTTTAATCATCCTCGGTCTTTCCATAGGAATCACGGCCGTATTTTGATTGTTAATACGAGCTTTGAATTATATGAATATTTTTTTTTAAATAATTCGGAGCTTAGATTTCAATTACCACGAGTAATACTATTTTTACCATGTAGTACAATGGAGGCCAGTTAAACATTGATTTAGATATCAAGTGATTTTTCATCTAAAATAGGACTTAATTGAATTTGGATTGGTGTTAACACCAATTGGCTACAAAGTATTACTCGATTATCAAATGTATAATGCTATTTATTATCACCGGTGATATCATAATATTTACCTGACCATAAATGATAAGTCTAATGAACTGGGTCCCACATCTCTACTTTTCATTAAGTTTTCGACATAGCATTTGATGCAACTCGGTATAGACGAACAATCATCACCGTGGTAATAAATATCATTATTCTTATCAAATTTTGTGATATATGTGACACATTCGATAGTAGTTCAATATTGAGTAGGTTTTTCTACTACAATGACTGAAAATATTATGGTGGTATTGAAACATATCGAAATGCTGTACACAAAGATATTCCAGCAAATTCAATGTACATTTAAATAAATAATGTTAAATATTTCACTCAAAATTCTAAGATCAAATCTAACGCCTTAATCTATTGATTAAAAATGGTGCTCATGTTAAGTCTTTGGTGAGAAAATGTGTGAGCCGATGTAATAAAGACAATTTAAATAAACAAATAAATGTAGCCTAGCCTAAGAGATTACAATTTTAAAATTAAGTGGTTGAACGCACTCAATATTTTCCTCGAATTTATTCTTGAATTCTACAAAATTGAAAATTCAAATTAATAAATCGGATTGCCAAACTAATGCCGTTATTGTTTGAAACTCTTTTTACCCTAATCGACAATTGTAAGTCCCTATATGGTTATAAAATGGTAACAAATTATATCACAATATATTTTTGGTGACGATTCAAAAAAATAAATAAATAATAGGAAAAGACAAAATAAATAGGTGGGAGTGACATGATTGAAGAGCAAATGCATCTCCTTAGGGAAACATACCAAAATCCGATAATTCCGAAGTCTTGAATTTAGAGAGCATTTCCCCTCTAATCTGACTATATTTTAAAGTAACATTGACCGTTGATTTTGAAACTGTTTAAGATGCAACTACTAACCAACAATAATAATGACAAAATCATACACCTAACGTGTCAATCAAATGCTCGTCCCTTGGGTGATGATACATCCACCGCCAAACGTCACATGTCATTAGAAAATGTCAACTATGGTAGAATTTTAAGGTTCTTATGTCCGCAAATTTTATAGGAGCATTGCTACTTGTACATAATCTTGTGTACATTAAGATGTCCACCCCTCACGTGTGGTAGAGCTCACTTGGAGAATATATTTTTTATTCAAGTGGGTCCCACTCTCATGTGAGAGGATGAATATCTTGATGTACACAAAATTCCTCGTGTTGGTCTTCAACCTCTTTAGGATCTTCCTTATTTTGATTTTGAATTTTATTTCCTCAAAAGGAATCTCCAAATCTATATAATTATCAATACATTTCTCTTGATCAAAAGAATTAGTTTCATGAAAAGTAACATGCATAGATTCTTCAACGACTAGAATTATCTCGTAAAAGACTCTATAAGTTGCTAGTCGATGAGTAACCTAGAAAGATTCCAATATCGAATTTTGAATCAAATATTTCCAAATTTTCTTTTGTGCTTAAAATAAAGCATTTACAAAAAAATTTGAAATGGAATTCTATTTTTCCAAAACTCATTGGGGGTTTTAGTTTTTTTTCGACTAACTAAAACTCTATTTACAATATATCAAACGGTGTTAATTTCTCTAAATAAAAAATATTGTGGTACACCATTTTCATAGTTCGAGTTATTTACAATGTGTGATAAAAAATATACCTTTCTTTTAAGATTAATAAAAATAAGTTAAGTACAAAGAGAGATTATTCAAGAATTTTGATTCAACAATCAAAATTTTTGTTATGAGCAAATAAATTAAATGAATGTAAAAATGTAAGTTCAAATAAGATATTTTACAAATATATTTCACAAGAAAGCGCTCTTCTAGTTGTTTAATGAATGCAAAGTGAAGTTGTATTTATAGCAGTCAAAACGTCCATGACCAGACGGACGTCCGCCACTGAACCTGATGTCTAAACTAGCCGTTGTGCATCAGAAATCAGAACGGTTAAAAAAATAACCGTTGGCAAACCAGAAAAATAATTTTTTATGCAAGTGTTTTTATGAAATAATATTTTCGTACTTAAAACAATTTTTGAGCTTTTATTATTCATTAATAAATATCAAAGTATTAGTACATTTATATTAAGAAGTCTAGTTTTTTATCCTGTTTCGAAGTTTGCATCTTAGACTTCTTGTCTTGATCTTTTTTTTTTTTTTTTATATATGTTGTCTCTCATGCACATGATCTTACTTTTTCTTGACGTTTGTATTTTGAGCTCTCGTCTCAAATGATTTGATTTGAAATCTTAATTTTCGCTTTGATTTTTATTTTGAGTCCGATTTATATGTTGATTTTGGCATTACTTGATTGATTTTAATATTGAACTATCATCACTCAAAATCATTTTTTAGAAACAATATTAGTCTTGTTTATTATGATCAAAACATTAAGAATGAAATCAATCATAGGTCAACAATTTTCATATTTTTTTATTATGACAAACAAGATGATTTGTAAGGTAAGATTTAACAACTGATATCATATTGATAAAGGAATATACATTATACATTTATCATGTAATTCATATTCCACATATCTTTTACAAATCAAAAATCACATATTCAAAACATATAAATGATTTCACCTCTTTCTCCTTTTTTTTAAATATATATTCCAAACATATTATATTTTTAAATCAAAGCATGTACAATCATCTCACTTCATTTACCACTTTTGACATAACCAAAATGGTATAGTATTTAAAATTGAAAGACGACCATAAGAAACAATAAAAGATTTACCCTTTTTAATACTTTTCAAATCTATCTTACTCAATTTCTCTTTTTAGCATAAACAAAATAATAGCACATATGAGAGGAAGAATATTATATATAAGATCAAAATTTTAAATCGACCATAAAAAATAGTAATATATTCCTCCTCAATTAAGCACAATATGCCAAATATATAAAAGTTTGAATAAGAGGATAATCATCACATTTATAGTAAAATAATAATCAAAGTATGAGTGATGAAATGACAAAAACATAATCATTTGGGTAAAGTTTATATAAGTTCTAACCAATTATGCACGTAGAATCATACGGGAACATTTAGTAAGAATTCAATTTAACCACCTACTTCAAATTCATCGATAATTCACAAATCTCTTTGAATATGTGAAAATCTATCAGGTGTTAGAGGTTTAGTGAGAATATCTACCAATTGATTTTCCTTATTCACAAATTCAAATACAATATCCCACTTTTGGGTGATTTTAGAATACCATAGACGTAATCTCTTAATGCTATTAGGATATCTAAAATTCGTTTTATGGCACTAAAATGTGATTCTTGAGTATTGTGTTGAATTATAGTACATAATCACACACTAAATATAATATCGAGTATTTTTGTGATTAAGTAAAAGAGATATCTGATCATACCTCGATATTTTGTTATATTTATAGAAGTACCTTGATTATCTTTGTCTAGTTTGATTGATGAGCTCATTGGAGTGCTCGTGATTTCAACTCATCCATTTCAAACTTATTGAGCATGTCCATAATGTACTTTGTTTGACTCCATTATTTATGTAGAGATTGATCACTTTATACTTCAGAAGATTCTTTTTCATCTATATTTGCCTCTTCCTCGTGTTGGTCTTCAACCTCTTTAGGATCTTCCTTATTTTGAATTTGAATTTTATTTCCTCGAAAGGAATCTCCAAATCTATATAATTATCAATACATTTCTCTTGATCAAGATAATTAGTTTCATGAAAAGTAACATGCATAGATTCTTCAACTACTAAAGTTATCTCGTAAAAGACTCTATAAGTTGCTAGTCGATGAGTAACCTAGAAAGATTCTAATATCGAATTTTGAATCAAAATTTTCCAAATTTTCTTTTGTGCTTAAAATAAAACATTTACAAAACATTTTGAAATGGAATTCTATTTTTCCAAAACTCATTGGGTATTTTAGTTTTCTTTTGACAAAATAAAACTTTATTTACAATATAGTAAACGGTGTTAATGGCTCTGAATAAAAAAATATTGTGGTAAACCATTTTCATAGTTCGAGCTATTTACAATGTATGATTCTTCATTTCTATTACACTATTTTATTGAGAAGTTCTTGTAGCCAAGGAATTATGTTCATAGCCATAATATTTTGCAAAAATAATTAAATGCAATATTTTCAAATTCTCCTCCATGATCACTCCTAATAGTGTATCCTTTATTTATTTTGAACATTTTTACAAAAATGTTCAAATGCATTCAAAACTTCATTTTTAGGTTTAAAAATGAGACTCGAATAGATCTAGAAAAGTCATCAATAATGACGAAAGCATAATGTTTACCATTTAAACTTGTGATTCTAGATGATCCAAAAATATTCATGTGAATAAGTTAAAAAGATTTTGTAGTTGAAGAATATTGCTTTAATTTTAAAAGAACTTTTTACTTATTTTCTATGCATCACAAATGTTGTCTTTCTCAAATTTCAAATTTGACAAACCTTTAACAAAACAATATCTATAAATTTTGAAAGTAGGTCTATACTAACAAGACATAATATTCTATGTCATAACCAAGTATTTATTTTCAATTTGATAAATATTTTTCTCCGCATTCAAACTTAGTGTTTATAACATAATTAAATATCCTTACTTCGCCTTCCTAGAAACATCATATTCTTTTGATTTAGTATCATCAATAAGGAAATTGGAAGAATCAAATTTGATATGATAACATTTATCACACAATTGACTAAAACTAAGTAGATTACGTTTAAAGTTATCTACTAAGGGAACATTATCAATAAGGGGAGATGAATAATTACCAATAATTTCAATGTCAATGATTTTTCCTTTAGCATTATCTCCAAAAATATCATGATCCTTTGTTTTGAAGCTTGACAATAAAGCTTGATTTTTGGTCATGTGCTTTGAGTATCTACCATCCAAAGTCCTTTACTCTTTATTTTCTTTGGTACCTAAAAAGTAATTTAATTTTTTGTCTTTGATACTCATATAACATTGGGTCCTTGGTAGTTAGTATTAGTGGACTTTTGAATCCACTTGTAGTTGTCTTTAAAATGTAATCTCTTTTTAATAGAACAATAAAAAGCTACATGTCCAGTTTTATAAAAAACCATTACATGGAATATTTGAAATGGGAGAAGTAGAGGCTTTAACAAAGAAATTTTCAAGAGATTTTTATTTTAAAAATGGTTTGTATCTACTCCTCCTTTATCAAAAACACATTTTTGTCCATCAAGTATTAAATCAAAATTTTTCTTGCCCTAAGTAAATTTGTGAATAATTTGAGTCAAATCGAAAAAAAAATTGTAAAGAGGAATTTTCCTTAATTAAATAATCGTAATTGACTTTTTATTTTTCACAATCATTTTGAATTTTCAAAAGTTTCTTTACCTTATTTTTCAATAAAGAATTCTTCTTTTTAAGGATGAAGTGATTTAAAGCAAGTTTTTCAAATTTTTCAAGAATTTTATCATAAAAGGTAGACAATTCTCATTTGAATTTACCTTGTCATCAATAGCCATGAAGCATATGTTGGCAATTTCCTCTTGACTTCCATCTTCTTCATGGTCATCATCATCACTCTCATCCCATGTTAATTGAAGTGCTTTCTTTTGGATAAATCTATTCTTCTCTTCGCCATTCTCTTCTTCCTTTTGGAATCGACGATTGTTGCGAAAATTTTTCCATTTCTTAACAAGAAGAACTAGATCATCAAGTTCATCATTCATATTTACACTTGAAGTGTCTTCATCAACTACGAATTTTAAAGCAATTTGACATCTTTTCTCTTCTTTGCTTTTCATTGTTTTCTCATTTATCTCGGTGGAATTTAGTTCATATGTTATCAATGTTCCATAGAGCTCTTCCAATGGATATGTGTTGAAATCTTTGGTGTTTTTTATCAACATCCTCAATTAACTCCATTCTTCCGAGATTGACGTAAGCACTTTACTCACAAGTTCACCATTAGTGAATTTTCGATCAAAACCTTTGAGACCATTAACAATATCGGTAAAACGAGTTATCATGTCAACAAGTGGTTCATTATCTTTCATAAAGAAAATTTTAAAAGCTTTTACTAATAGATTTATCATAGTTTCTTTCACTTTGGTAGTTCCAACATGAGTAATTTCTAATGCATGTCAAATATCATAAGCGGAATCACATATACTAATACGATTAAATTCATTTCTATATAAAGCACAATAAAGTAAATTTTTGGCTCTAGCATTTAAAGATAATTTTTGTTTATCTACTTCATTATATTCCTTTCCAGATTTAAAAATAATTTGATCTAATTTACCATCCTCTTTAATAACCTAGTAGGCACATAGGAACCAAATTCAATAACTTCCCAAATATTATAATCTATTGATCGAATAAATGTCGTCATTCTATCCTTCCAAGAGTTATAATGAGTACCATTAAAGAAAGAATGATAATTTGTAGAATGTCCCTCAAGATTTGGAAAAATGTGGTTAGTCATTGCTCAAAATTGTGGAATCTTAATTTCAAAATGAGCTCCTTACTCTGATATAAATTGATAGCTCAAGAATAACTAACCAAAAGGGAGGGTGAATTGGTTTTTAAAACATTTTCGAAGAGTTAATCTAAATTCAAGTAAGTAAAAACTAAATAGATTAATTCAAATAATAAACACAAATAAAAGATTGACAAGTAAAAGGAAGAGATGATGCAAATGATGTAATTGTGGAGGTTCGATCTAAAGCAATGATTTACGTCCTCCGTTACCAAGTTCTCAGACACGAGCAAGGCCTTTTCACTATGTTGATTGACTTATGGTGTAATCCAACTCTTTACAATGCTTCCGGTGAATTACAAATAAGGAGCACCGATCCTTATACAATGTTGAACTTTACGGGACCTCAACACGACCCACTATTGAGCTTTCACAAGACCTCAATATGACCCATACGGTGACTTACAATAAGGAGCACCGATCCTTATACAATGTTGATCTTTAAGGAACTTCAATACAACCCACACTTTATCAAAGTGATTTTACAATGGAATTCTTCTCTTAATAAATAATACAAACAAGTTAAATACTAAGATATGCTAACATTTCAATGAATAGTAATAAATGATAGCTCAAGTGTTAGATAAAAAACTTTGATGAATATGATAATCAAAATTTAGATTCAATCAATTAAAGTGTTTAAACGAGAAGATGAAGAAGAAATAAATGCAATGTAGGTTCAAAAACATTCTCAAAATATATCTCTTTTAATGAATAATTGTAATAAATTAAGTACTAAAAGAGAAATGAGAAACTTCGATGAATATGATGATTTTACAAGTTTGATTCAATCAATCAAATTTTTCATTATGAAGAAGTAGAAAAATGTATGCAATGTAGATCTTTTTCAAAAATATATATTTCTTTTAAGATTGATATAAATAAGTTAAGCACAAAGAGAAATGAAAAATTTTGATGAGAGAAATGATTCAAGAAATTTGATTCAACAATTCAAGTTTTTGTTATGAACAAATAAATTTAATGAATGTAAAAATGTAAGTTCAAAGAAGATATTTTACAAATATATTTCACAAGAAAGATCTCTTCTAGTTGTTTAATGAATGCAAAGTGAAGTTGTATTTATATCAGTCAAAACGTCCAAAATTCTGACTAATCGGATGACCCAACTGGACGTCCGCCACTGAACCGCACGAGTAAACTGGTCGTTGTGCATCAGAAATCAGAACGCTTAAAAAATGACCGTTGGCGAACTGGACGTCCGCTTGATTTAACTTTTTTTTTTTTTTTTATGTCCCTCAAGATTTGGAAAAATTCATTGCTCAAAATTGTGGAATCTTAATTTCAAAATGAGCTCCTTACTCTGATATAAATTGATAGCTCAAGAATAACTAACCAAGAGGAAGGGTGAATTGGTTTTTAAAACATTTTCGAAGAGTTAATCTAAATTCAAGCAAGTAAAAACTAAATAGATTAATTCAAATAATAAACACAAATATAAAAGTGACAAGTAAAATGGAGAGATGATGCAAATGATATAATTGTGGAGGTTCGATCCAAAGCAATGATCTACGTCCTCCATTACCAAATTCTCTGACACGAGTAAGGCCTTTCCAAAATGTTGATTGACTTATGGTGCAATCCAATCATTTACAATGCTTCCGGTGAATTACAAATAAGGAGTACCGATCCTTATACAATGTTGAACTTTACGGGACCTCAACATGACCCACTATTGAGCTTTCACGAGACCTCAATATGACCCACATAGTGACTTACAACAAGGAGCACCGATCTTTATACAATGTTGATTTTTAAGAAACTTCAATACAGCCCACACTTTATCAAAATAATTTTACAATGGAATTCTTCTCTTGACAAATAATACAAACAAGTTAAATACTAAGAGAGGCTAATACTTCAATGAATAGTAATAAATGTTAGCTCAAGTGTTAGATAAAAACATTTGATGAATATGATAATCAAAATTTAGATTCAATCAATTAAAGTGTTTGAACGAGAAGATGAAGAAGAAATAAATGCAATGTAGGTTCAAAAATATTCTCAAAATATATCTCTTTTAATGAATAATTGTAATAAATTAAGTACTAAGATAGAAATGAGAAACTTCAATGACTATGATGATTTTACAAGTTTGATTCAATCAATTAAATTTTTCATTATGAAGAAGTAGAAAAATGTATGCAATGTAGATCTTTTTCAAAAATATATCTTTTTTTTAAGATTGATATAAATAAGTTAAGCACAAAGAGAAATGAAAAACTTTAATGAAAGAAATGATTCAAGAAATTTGATTTAACAATTAAAGTTTTTGTTATGAACAAATAAATTTAATGAATGTAAAAATGTAAGTTCAAAGAAGATATTTTACAAATATATTTCACAAAAAAGATCTCTTCTAGTTGTTTAATGAATGCAAAGTGAAGTAGTATTTATAATAGTCAAAACGTCCAAAATTCTAACCAATCGGATGACCCAACTGGACGTCCGCCACTGAACTGGACGAGTAAACTGGTCGTTGTGCATCATAAATCAGAACGCTTAAAAAATGACCATTGGCGAACTGGACGTCCACTTGACTTTAACATTTTTTTTTAAAAAAAAATATGAGGTTTTGAATTAAGATTTATTTAGAAGACATCCCTCACTTATGGCGGAGGAAAACCTTGGATACAACTCATAATCAATCAATAAAACAAAAGTGGACCTTAATGTCTAAAATGAGATAACTCCCAATGGTCTGCACGCAAAATACCACGAAGAGATATTCGTATATGATGTAAAGTAGCATACTCCACAGATTTCCCACATGAAGCCTCCTTTGCAAGAAAGTCTGCTGCCGAATTGGCCTCTTGAAACACATGGTTAAGCGCACCATTTACCACACGAAGGAGGGCCAAAATTTCATTCCAAATTTCTTGAATATGCCATAAGGAGCATGTTCATTACCTTGCCCATTGAACAATTACCTTGGAATATGATTCCACCATAACATTTTTTAAGCCAAGATCTTTACAGAGGCGCAACCCATCCTGAAGAGCTCCAACTTCTACTACCATATTTGTTGTAATCCCATAGTACCGTGCAAATCCAGCAATGAACTAACCTTTGGAATCTCGTATTATTCCTCATCCACTAGCATGACCTGGATTTCCTTTTGCTGCACCATCCACATTTAGTTTCATAATCTTGTTTGGTGGTTTTCTCCAAGCTACAGTTTGTACACGTTTTTGTTTAAAACCAGCAATCGGGCAATTTAGTGATTTTAGGCAACAAACATCTCTATCCGAAATTCTCTTCACATTGGAAATAAGGCCAACACATTGAGACAAAAACGATGTTACCACCCATATAACTTTCTTCCAGTGAATGGTTAATCCTTCTAGACGCTCTTCGTATCTAGTTTTCCATAAAGCCCAATTAATAGCAATTGGCGCAATACCACATAAAATACCGATCTGTGAAGTTGAAGATGCTTTCGACCACCATAGATTCATCCTATATTTTCAAGAATGAACATGCGGCAAATAAGCTTAAGATGAATTTCAAAATAATCCCATACCTTATTGGTTAGATTTCTGGTACAAAGCACATGATCAATAGTCTCTTTTGACGGAGATGCACAACAAACACATTTAGAAACCAACATTATCCCAAGAGCTTGAACCACTTCATCCATTGGAATGCAACTTTTGTTTGCTCTCCATGTGACAAACTCATCCTCTTCGGCACTTTCAAATGTCATAACCACTTCATCCAATGACACTCTGTACCCTTTTTTTGAATCAGTTCCCATGCTAATTCAGTAGAAAAAGTCCCATCTTTGCTAGGCTACCATATATAAGAGTCATATCCTTCATGAATATAAATCTCAGAATTCTCTATATCTGTTGCAAATCGCTCCCCAACAAGCACGAACACCATTCCAATAGCCATCCATGAAAAAGGTCACGAACTTTTAAAATCTAATCTGTTACCTTAAGACCTGCACCAACAAGACTCTTCTCGCCCATCCAATTGTCATACCAAAAACTAGAGGAGCCATCATGAATTCGAACCAACGAATTTTGCTTTTTCTTAACGTCTGTCTTTTAAGCTCTCGTCTCAAATGATTTGACTTGAATGCTTAACTTTCACTTTGATCTTCATTTCGAGTTCGATTTATAAGTTGATTTTGACAATGCTTGATTAATTTTAATATTGAACTATCATCACTCAAAATCAATTATTAGAAACAATATTAATCTTGTTTGTTATGATCAAAACATTAAAGATGAAATCAACCATAGGTCAACAAAAGCGAGTCACATCCCATAAAAGTTGTTCGGAATATTTTCAAATGAATTCAATTGAGCTTAATACAATTCAAGTTCGATTACTTTGTTATTTTCTTTATGCTCTTTTACGTACCTAAGTAGGTTTAGATGTGAGTGGGTTAGTTCATCAATTTTGAAACCTTTTTCGGGAAGATGACATGAAAAAAAATTCTCTATTATTTTTTAGAAAATAAATTCTTTCTGTTTCTCCTTTCTATGTTCTTAATTATTCTTACCAAAATTATAAATGCACCTATTTGCCCTTTGAAAAATTTCTCGTGGCCTTACACATGCCAACTTAACAGACTTTTATGTGGCAACCATTCCAATGTGCATATTTATGCAAGAGTTTGAAGTGGAATGTCAAATAAGAAAGGTTTGGGATTTCTTTGTGCTTTTTGCAAAGGTTGGAAAGCCCAAATGGAATTTCCCAATAAATGTGGATAATATACACCAAGTTGAGCTGAATGAAGCATATTTGGGCCTTCATGTTACACCCCACTCATTTATATATAAAGTTAAGAAATTATTTAGTCAAAGTCAAATAAGGACTTAAGTTGAATAAATCAAGGGACTTAAATTGTAATTACAAATACTTGAGGGCAAAAAATGATATAATAAAGGAATCTAGGGATTTAGTTTTTGTTATTGAAAATTCAAAGGCTAAATGTTTTGTTATATAAAGACTAGTGACTTGACTTGCAATTATTCATAGTTATCCATTAAATTTAAGCATATCAATCCATTTATGCTTATAATTTTGGGGAAAAAGAAAAACAAAAAGCATAGACAGAATGAAACAAGGGAGAATAAGGAAGGGGGAAAAAGGGAAAAAGGAAGAAAAGATTATATGTGGAAATATTCTTTCAATATGGTATGTGTAGAATTTCAAAGATTATACGTGGATTATTTGTGAATTGTAATGTAAGACATATGTGATATTGAGTTCGACTAGAAAAATATCTGTTATTATGTGCTTCTTCTAATTCACTGATATGGGTCGTGTTAGAATGGTATCAGAGCATGGTTTTGAAAATTTTCATAGTTCATGTATTAGTATATCATGCATATTCAATGTGTATGATCACATGTCGTGATGGCAGAAATCAAAGGCCCTCAAGCTCTTGCTACTAGAATGTTTGGAACATTTTAGAAGAATATGTTTTAATAGATCCAGAAATGACTAGTATGTATGTCGCAATGATCTAATGGCTGAAAATGTTATAAGTTGTTAGGTTGGTACAACGGTATAGGTAACCTAGTAACCATTAAGAGTGCAACAGTGAATGTATACCAATTTGGAATTAGAGTTTTAATGATTTTGTAGGTTATCTATCTATCTATATACATTTGAAGGAATGGAGTACACAATTACCTAACTACCAAATTATAAGTGAGATTATATGATCCTTTAATGTATATATAGGAAAAATCTCTAGTTATAACTTGCACAATAAATACATGGAAATGATATTTTGTGTAATTGATGACAATCATATGAGGAATCTTAATTATCTTGGGAAGCTAAATGATCATTAGCGTCATTGGAGATCGTGGTGATTTGTAGTCACTAATATGGAAGGATGATGGAAATCATGATGATGTATCTCTATATATATTATATGAATCTTGTGGAGGCTAAAATGATGACACTATATTAAATATTGATAGATAGAGAACAATGTGTTATTATGTATGTTATGCATCGAGGAAATTAACATTCATGTTACTCAGATCATTTTAATTATTTATGGGTTATGTGATTATAAGGGATGTGAGAAAAATATGGATAGACTTCGCAAGGATTACTTACTGCAAGATAAATTGTTGTTGAAGAGAATTATTGGATAAGTACATTTATGTAAATTGGGTAAAAAGATATGAATGAAGTAAGTCAAAGTAACACATGTTGATTTTCATTCTAGAAATACAACAGGAGGAACATGCAATGAGGTATAAAGAAAATGAAAAGAGTGATTAGCATATCATCGTCCACACATGCATGTATGGTTTAAGGAATGAAATGACGCTATGTAAATTATAGAATAAGAAAAGAGTAAAGAATAGTAGAGTTGGAATTGATGGAGATTGAGAAATTAGAATACGAAATCTTAGGGGCATATTGATGTGTGAAAGGTCAATGTGATAAATATGATGGCTATTAATTGTAACATTAAGAAAACTGATATAATTAAATATTAGAGGGCATATGTTATGGCCATAATTATGTGATAATTATATTATTACAACATGATGTGGTTGTCCTATAACAAAATAAGGTGATTATATATTTGGATTATTAAGTTAATTAATTTTATCCTGGCCGTTATTTGGATTATTCTTTTATTTTACATACAATCGGGAAGTTTGAGCAAAATTTTGAAGCTAAGAGAATTTAATGAAATTTTGGTGATGCAATTTTTGTGTTATTTTTTAATTGTATTTTTAGATATCGTGAATAAAGTATGCCATTCTTATCAAGACCTATTCACTATGGAATATATGGATGATATGTTGGATAGTCTAAAGTTTAAAATGATCATCAAATGTAAATTTTACTCGATTGTGGAATGGTACCCCTTAGGTTACATTATCTTAATTAAAGGTCTTTATGCGATATACAAAAAGGCTTATACATTGGTAATAGATCAATCGCCTCTTTATGGAATAAGAGTATAGAATTATCATGAATTAAATGTTATTATTATCTCTTCAAAGAAAGAAAGAGCACCAAACTGTGTGGGTTTAGAAATGTAAAAAGTTTTATTATCAGATTAAATTCTAAGGAAATGTTTGCTCTTGTATCTAAAGCTGGTGAGGGTTTGATTTTATGATAATGAATTATGTTGAGAGTTTAGAGAGTGTTCTGAAGTAATATAATAATTTATGGATTATGTTGAAGATTATTGAAGAGGCATGATTAAATCATGATTTAGAGCTGGTTATATTGGAGTTGAATTTAGGAGCTATGGTGTTATCACATTGCGAGAAACGTCAATACTTATCGATCACCGGAGTTTAAATCTATATTTTTATTTGAAATGGTTGAAATTGAAGTTATGTATATATTATCATTGGGTGATATATATAATTAAATGAAAAGAACGAAATATTGAGCTATCTCAATTGTTGTTGGGGATAACTTGAATTTTAGAAAATTATGAACAATTAAATTTTTGCAGATATTTTTAATTTAGAATGGAAGTAGTTACCCTCAAATATTTTTCATTTGAGGTTCCAAGTACACAAAATGGAGACAAAATGATATTTGGATTATTGTTGACAAATCGATACACTACAAAAAATAATTGATTTTGCGACAAAACAATGTTGTTGGAAATATTGAGATTTTGTTGCAAAAGTAATTTAGCGATGACTTTCAGTCATTCATCGCATTAGCGAAATCATGGCGCTATTTGTTTGATGCAGAAAATACGAAATAACAACACCATATTTGTAGTTATAATGTCGTTGCAATGTATTTATTTCGCGAAAAATTAGAAGGATGATAGTTGCATTAAAGGTTTTACGATAAATATGTTTGTTGCGAATGTTGAGTCACTGAATATATTCTGCAACAACTTTCGGTCATTCATCGCATTAACAAAATCGTAACACAATTTATTTGCCGCAGAAAATATGAAATAGCAACACAATATTTGTAGCCATAATGTCGTCGAAAATATAAAAGGGCAACAAGACAGTTTGTTGCAACGATTATTCCAATAAAGTTTTTATGAGAAATATGTTTGTTGCGAATATTCTTTTAAAGGTGTAATTTTGCTATCTATTTTATTTTACAACAACACATGCTCATAGTAATATATTTTTATTAACAAGTAGTCATGAAATATATTTTACAATGTGTAAGATATGTCGCATAATGTATTTTAAAATTTTCAATATTTGTAGTACAATTAATTATGTAACAAGTGTTTGTAATTAAATTTATTTCGCAACACAAAGAGTTTATCACGCCATCATCTGTGTAACAATGTATAGTTGTTGCCTAATTTATTTCATGATTATTTATATACGTCGCATATTTTTTTTACAACATTTAAAATTATGGCGCAAATTATTTTGTGACAATGAACATTTGTTTGTGTGTCAAGTTGTGCTCGAAGTTAATTTATTCTACTACACAAAGGGTTTGTCGTTTCAACGATGTACAATTGTCGCCTAATTTATTATATTTTTATTTATGTATGTCAAACATTCTATTTTAAACATATAATTTTCAATTTCTTTCATCGCAAAAGAATTGTTACTATGGTACACATTTATATAAAAATGTAACTTACTTCATTAAAAATAACTCGTGACTTTATGAAAAGAATGATTCAATGTACAATTATTAAAATATAATTGATATCAAAATAGATAAAAAAAAATCATATTACGCCAACCAAATAAATATAGATCAATGTATTATCTACAAACTTGGTTACCTCCAAACCAAAACAAATACAAATAAACTATAGTACTATTAATTTCAAGGCCGAACTACTTAGAATGGTTTACCAAACTTGAAAAGAAGAAAATAGAACTAGAAATATGGAAGAAATAACAAAAAACTCACGGGACATCCAAATAACATTCTTGACTCCAAGTTATGCTTCCAACTCATCGTCAATCTGTTCTTTGGTTAAATAAGAATTTCCTGTAAAGAAAAACTCCACAACTATATTCAAACATGTACATATAGAAAGTAATGAAATATTAGCTTCAAGAAAAATATTTCAAATATCTCATATTAACAAGGTAGATGATGCAAAATGATCCAAGTAATTCAACTGCCACAAGTTGCCCGTGACTACGAATTTATGGCAAAGTTTAGATGTAGGAAAATTAGTCATCTAAACTTCATATTTTTGAAAAGGGGTAAAT
Organism: Fraxinus quadrangulata; assembly: GCA_903798255.1. NCBI lineage: Eukaryota > Viridiplantae > Streptophyta > Magnoliopsida > Lamiales > Oleaceae > Fraxinus > Fraxinus quadrangulata. The sequence goes on along the minus strand of CAIGRB010083146.1, from coordinate 22,191 downwards.
TGTGTTTTATTCCATACAAGAACACAAGCTATAATACATATTCAAAAACCATTTGACTAAAAAATACGTCTTTCCATATGAAAGATCGTGACTTTTGAAACGATTATTTTCCAAGATGTGTATCTCTTTATGTAGAGACAAAATCCATTAGTTGTGTCTCTTCCATAGATTGTGTCTTTTGAGACACAACTTTTCAACAATTATACATAGACTCCATGTGTTTTCATTCATTCATTTTTTATTATTCCATTATCATGTTGATGCATATTCACTTCAAAATATTTTGAACATTTATTTGGAGTCGAGTTTCATATAAAGGAAGTTCAAAACATAAGTAGGTTTGTTGGTCTACGTAATTTGGAGTGCTCCTATTTCGAGACATGGTCGTTGTTTTTTGGGAGACGAATGTTTTATTAGTAAAGTTGTTTTACTATGGTCATTGCAGGCATATGTTAGAAATCATCAAAACAAATAGTGAGTTGAAAGATGATATAACTTTAGATGAAGTTAAAGCATGTGGCTTCATATGTTTATTGTGATAGCTAGCTATATGTAATAACATACATAGTTAGTCATAGTGGTAAGTCTAGACATATTCGTCATAGACTTAATACCATAAAGCAGTTGATCTCAAATGGTGTAAACTTGTGGATCCACTAAGAAAATTTTTTACCAAGATATCAAGTATACTGCATATCGAGGGGAATGTGCTTAAAGCTTACTATGTAGGAATCTTTGTAATGATAAACAACCTTGTTGACTGGAGATTTCAAGATCTTGGTTCAATAGAACAACTAAGTTATGAAGATTCAATGAGCACTTGGGAGCTAACTCCTAGCCATTCTTATGATAAGAAAAGTGATATCTGCAAAAAGTTTTAGGTTAAGTTATACTTTTAATGATTTATATATCTTGGACAAACCAATAGGGTATGAAAAGTACTCTTAATAAGAGATCACATATATAAGTGTGAAGTGTGGTCGCTTGTACGAGAATATTTCAAGGCTTGAATTTTCTAAAGCACTTATGAAAGCCAAAATTTGTTCATGGCCAAAATGAATACAATAATGAGAACTAAAAATTGTTAGGGAGGTTATTGTGTGAGTACTATTATCTTGGTTTATATTAATGGCTGACGGTTCAAGATAGTGTTCCTTGACTAGCCAAGTAAATTGATAGTATTTCACTACGGAAGGTTCAAACCCATAAGGTACCTATACAGATGCAATAGCTTTCCGCTTGAACTTTCTTTAGTAGCAGTGGTAAAAATTGTTGCTAGTAGCGGTGAAAGAAAAGAAAAGAAAGTCTTGCTTGAGAAATCAAGATGCTCCAACAATGATCACGCCAGTCATGGGATGGAAATTCCTTAAATTGTTAAAAAGTGTATTGACTTGGTTTAGAAATCTGGTGCCTTCTATTGGCACATGAAGAAGAAATTATAGATGTCGTGAATATGGTAGTGCCTCCTCAAACAAAATAGCCCAAGTTTTCACCATATCACGGTGAAAAGACTTGGAACAAGTCATCTAGATGATTATGGTGGAGCATGGGAGAAATCTAAAAAAAAAAATTAAAGATTTCTCATATGACGATAGACGTAATCTATCATAGAATCAAACATTAGAAAGTTGATGAACTATAAGTTTGAGCCTAACCCTAGTTTTGTGGGGGTTGCAATACTACTTATATAATACATTCCAATTGAGGAATTGTGGGGGAAGTTTATTTTACAAGTTACATTACTTATACCTTATAAATCTTAAAAAGAATTATGAAGGAGAAAAAGTAGAGAACCCTTTATACTAATTATAAGGATGGTTCACAAACATTATGCACTATTAAGTCAAAAATGGATAAAATGGGTTGAAAATCGTTTATTGCATGGCTATCGAATATACAATAATAGTATTAGGATATTTGAAGAATATTCTTAAATTGAACTACGTTGTAGTGGATAATGGTAAAATGATGTAAATTGAATATCTAATTTCAATTATTCAAATATCTAGTAGTAAAGTTGTTTTACTATGATAAGAGCAATTATGTGTTAGAAATCCTCGAAAGAAATTGTGAATTGGAATATGGTACAGCTTTAGAAGCATGTGGCTTCATGGGAGTATTTCTTAGTTGGAGCCAACTTTTATCTATTGAATGAATCAATTGTGGTAGCTAGCTATATTTAATAAGATACAGAGTCTGTCAATGATAAGTCTAGACATATACATCATAGACTTAAAACCATAAAGCAGTTGATCTCAGATGGTGTAAACTCATGGATCCACTAAGAAAAGACTGACCAAGAGATCAAGTATATTGTATATCGAGGGAATGTGTTTAAAGCCTACTAAATAAGGATCTTTGTAATGGTAATCTAACTTTGCTGACTGGAGATCCCAATATCTTGATTCAATAGGACAACTAATTTATGAAACTTCATGACCACTTGGAGTTAACTCCAAGCCATTCCTATGAAAAGAAAAGTGCTAAAAGTTATAGGTTAAGTTATACTTTTAATTATTCTTATATCTTGGACAAACCAAGTAGGGTATGGCAGGTACTCTTAATAAAAGATCACCTATATAAGTGTGAAGTGTAGCCTCTTTTATGAGAATGTTTCAATGCTTGAATTTTCTAAAACATTTATGAAATCCAAAAGTTGTTCAGGGCCAAAATGAACCCAATCATGATAATCGAAACGGTTTAGGGAAGACATTGTATGAGTAATGTTGTCGTGATTTACACCAATGGTTGAATGGTTCAAGACACCACATTCACCAATTATCTAAGTAAATCCGATAGTATTTCATTAAGGAAAGTTCAAGGCCACAAGCTAACTTTCTTGATACAATGTTTTTTCGATTTCTCTTTACTAGTGTCTGCATAGTCCTTTTGCATTAATCTCCTTTCATGTGAGGGATTGGTGGAATTTGTATCAAAAATTGGTTTTGACCCATTTTAATTGATTATTTAAGTGGAAATCATTATTTAGTGAATGGGATATTAAATCTCTTAAGTATGTGAATTATTGGAAAATTGTGTAAAATATTATGAAATATTCAAGAACCGTTTTGAAATTACGAGATTTGACCCAAATTACGTTTAGAGGGGAGGTGAATAGGTGATCATGTGGAATTAAAAACTAATAATTAAATAGCAATAAGTCAATTTTAATTATCTCTAGATGGTTAATCAATCCAATTTCCCTATATTGAACTGTCGTGATTATATGAAAATAGTAAATAACGCACAGAATGATCACGGAGAAACCCCAGTTGGGTAAAAACTCAGGGCACTTTGTAGTCAAAATTTCACTATAAACAAATTTAAACTTAGAGTCGTCGACACGACTACCACTATTACTTTCTGACCTCCTGACTGCAATTTTTACGGCCCTCATGGATTGCGTGCCCCTACACCAACTCCCGGTTGTAATTTTCAAAGCCCTCCTAGACTGCGTGTTCCTGCACTAACTCTCAACTTTATGAATTCGTATATCTCATATGGATCAATGAAAAATTCTGCATTCTCCAACAACAACTGGAATTTCAGTCACCTTTCTTTGATCTTCAGAACTCTGACAGATGTTTAGGAAGTAAGCAGTTTGGTAGTTGGATTAAGTGGATTTGATGTTTTCACCGCCAAGAACAAATCAAACTACGAAGATTAGAGGCTTTGGACGAATTTAATGAAGAAGATATGGAGCAATATGAGTTCTCTCAATGTTTAACATTCTTAAAAAATCGTTCAGAGGCATGCTGGTATTTATACTGTAAGTTTAGGGTTGAATGGAAAGGACAAAAAGCCTTCAAAATGCGAATTAAAACTTTTCGGATAACATTGTCTCTCGAGCGAGGGTGCGACATGCGAGCTACAAGATGTTGCTCGAGCAAGGACAGGCGGCAAGTGAGCGATGATGTTTCTGGTTCTATCACTCAAGACATGGCAATGAGCTAGCGAAATTGTGGCGCCGTTTTTCTCCTCTTTTTATACTCGAACCCTAGAACCTATATAACTTAATTTATACAAATTGTAACTTACTCCTTGACTTTTACATCATATTAATTTCAGTCCTTTTTTCACAGACTTGTCAAGTACAATAAAACCTAACAAACTCCCCATTTGGCATTTTGTGACAAAACTACAAATCTAAAGTCAAGATAGTAATAATACGGATACAAGACAACAACTCCTCCCAAAATCAACTGTCTTGGCTGAAATGTGATTTTCCTTTGTCTAAGCTGTTTTCTGAAACAGATAACTCAAATTCCCAGTGTAAATACAGACACAAGACAACAACTACTCCCAAAATCAATAATCTTGGCCGAAATGTGTTTTTCCTTTATCTAACATGTTTCCTAAAACAAACAACTTAAATACCCAATGTAAAAGCACGTGAAATAGTAATATGGATAAACACAATTCAAATAGTTAATAATAAGTCATACCAGCTAAATTAAGATACAATATCAATGTAAACCAACATACCAAAAAGAACATTGATATCACAAAATATCAAAACTTAATCTAGCTAAAATGAAAATATCATTTACCTCCAAATCAAAATTTTTGAATACACTAAATGGTCATGTCAAATCAAAATATGAACCAAAAGCATCAGTTATCCTACTAAATGTTCATGGCACGTCAAATCAAAATTCAAACCAAAAGCATCGGTCATCCTACTACTCGTCCTTTTTATCACAAATGACAAGGGAACCGATAATTAAAAACTTACAACATTAAGATCTAATAACTCAAAAATGTAATTGTTAGCATGTACAAGTATAATCAATGTACAGTAAACTTTCCTACATACTTAGTTCAAGTTAATATGGAGTAAATTGTATGAGTGATCCATATTTGTAAAGTGTCATTAATCCTTTGTAAGTAGGACTCCAAACCTTAATTTTGTAAAAAAGAACATGTTAAATATCACTGCTAATAAGTGTATTCCTCTACTTATGAAAGTCAATCCATTTAAAGCACATTAGAACATATAAAGAAAAGCTCATTTTGTATGGATATTTTCTTTTCTTCCCCTGACTTTGAGCAAATTTTATTTTCACATCTTTCAATCATTTAAACTCATTATTATTTCACATCTTAAGTACATGCTCTTCTCCATTAAGCGAGTAAAATGACTCTAGTAGCGAGCTTTAGGTCGGTTAACCCAAGTCAGTTGATCATAGGCAACAGGCAATGAGAAACCCCACATGCATAGGTGTTCGAGTCAAAATAGACTCCGAAAAAGAACATAAGATATTGAGTTTTATTACCAGAGGTAGATTTGAATTTAGGTCTAATAAATCAGATCAATTCATGTTCAAAGTCACCTTACTAACATGTGATTGCCATCCCAAATCTCACACACGCGGTAGAGTCCCACTAACAAAATCATAGTATGTGCAGTGCAGATGGTATATGAAGAGACATATACTAAATACTCCATACATACCTTAAGCCAGCAATGAAAAATATGTTACAACTCATCAATTAAAC
>CAIGRB010083141.1:17879-32146 GCA_903798255.1 Fraxinus quadrangulata | reverse complement strand
ACGTTCAATACATAGTAGTGAATTCGACTAGACACTTCAATTCTTTTTCTTTCTTTCTTTATTATTATTATTTTCTCGTTAGCACTCCACCTAACGAAAAAATAATAATAATAAAGAAAGAAAGAAAGGAAACTGTCTTCTTTGTTCATTTTCTTGTTGCATTCCATTTTCTCAACATGCTAAGGCACCATCCAAGAGAAACAAACCCCCATTTTATTCCCTCACAACCACCCACAAGACCTCATGCACCCATAATCGAGTTCTCTCCGCCGCCAAGGCATCATTGTCGCACCCTGGCTCCTCCACTGCGTCAAAACGTACATTGCCACCACCACAGCTCTACCATGACTCATGTCCTCGCCTTTCTACACAATCACCACCGCTACATAAACAGCCACATTCAAATCCGCCTCCACGGTATCAAAATCACATGCCACTGCCACCACAACTTGACCATGACTCTAATTCTCACCTTTTTACACAGCCACTTCCACCACATGTGAGTAAATCGACCTTGCAGCCACATCCAAATCCACCACCACAACATCAAAGCCGCCTAACACCACAGCATCGCCGAGACTCCATTGCTCCGCTAACTCCAAGTCCGCTAAGACATCATAAGGAGCCATCCCTGCAGGCATTCCATGGAACACCACATCATCACGCATATGAACATGACCATGGAAATTCAATAAGGTTGCCGACAAATCATAAAACCAACCTCATAACATGGCTTATAGCAGTAATTTGTGCACTTTTGTGGATCATAATAATAGTAGGAGGCCTTATAATCCTTATAGTTTACTTAGTTTTCCGTCCTCGAAATCCGAAATTTGACATCTCAACTATCACACTAAATGCGGCCTACCTTGACATTAGCTGTCTCCTCAATGCAGATCTCATCGTACTTGCAAACTTTACCAATCCAAACAATAAAGTAAACATCGATTTCAGCCATGTAGTCTTTGACATTTTCTACAATGAAAAGTTCATTGCTACACTTTATATCGGACCATTTTGAATAATGAGGGGCGAATAAAGGTTTAGAAATGTGTACCTTGTGTCGAGCAAGGTTCGATGCTATTAGCCTATAGTCTAAACATGCAGAGGCCGATAAATAATGGAACAGTTAAGTTTGATTGGTAAAAAGACTTTGGATAATTGAAAAGTTGGTTTTGGAGTTTTAGACAACAAACTAGCACCCAAGCTCTAGGTTCGGGGTGCCTCCAAGTGCTAGATTTGAGGCGCATAATGGAAGAAACAATGAAATTTGGCCTCGAGAAACAGCGTTATAGTCACGACGCTAGAGCGTCTCGATCGCCATTCACCTGCTTCTTGAGTGGCATAGTGTTATCTATGCGAAAATTCTTTTCGATTCTATTTCGTATCTTGTACTATATTTCATTCAAAATACTTGTAATGAGTTCCTATATATATACACCATGTGATGTATAACCTTGATAATCTTGTAAAAATATAGCAAAATATTGTATAGAATTGAGAGAACATCAAAGTGAGAGAATTTAGATTATAGAGAGAAAGAGAGAGAGTGAGAGACTCACATATTTTGAGATAGATTGAGAGTTTTGCGATTGCTATTGATCATAGTGAATTCTCCGTTTCTACTCGTGAATTTTTCAAATTTGAATTTTTACGTTAAATCTTGTGTTGTGTGATTATTTTGATCATGTCTTTAATATTCATAACAAGTAGCATAAGTTCTATCACCGATTTATTACAAATTGACTTGCTTTACAACAATAACCTTAGAATACGACCCCTTGGTTTGGTTCTCGTTGTTATGGAATTTTATTTTTGTGTGAAGGATCTTGAGTGCTGCACAACTTTTGTTTTACATTTATTTGTTGTGATCAAGATAGCAATCTTTTTAATTGCAACAATTTTACCATTTCCAAAGTACAATGATTGTCTACATCTCTCCCTCACATGTAGAGGTGCCAAAATGAGTCACTTCAGGACTATTTCTCTTACATATAGAGGTGACAAAATGTGCGTCATCCCACTCAAATACAGACAGTCCAAATCATCGGCCAGGCCGTCTCTTCAATCAAACAATGTGAGGCTCATCTGTAGCGAACTACGCATCTAAGTGGACGGACTGATATACATGGGGCTGTATTTAAAGAAAATGAAAAATAAACTTGTAAAAGAAAATTACAAAAACTATAGGTTGAGCCCCGGCCGGAAAATTTTAATTTTGCCAGGCCACCTCAAGAAAGGTCATGCCGGACCACCTAACAACCGCTCGCAATGAAAGAAAGAATCATCATAGTATAAAATTTACAATTATACTACTTGTACATTAAAGGGTACATTAAGGCTAACACTGTGTGATGTATCAAAATTTTTGTCGTTGATTGTTTAAAGTGTTGTTAAAATCAATTTATAAAAAATTATCAACTCACAACAATTTCTAACTTGATGTTAAAGTTGATATACATGTAGCAAGATTGTAAAATTTATCTTTGATTGCAAGGATAATATGACAAACAAAAGGAGAATTAATGACCCTAAAAAAATGCGCCAACAAATGTCGGGCCCACTCACGCCAAGTCAAGTACGATTCCGACGCGTTTCTATCGGAGTAACGACGGTAGCAGGGAGGAAATTGACGTGGGATGTACTTTGCGGCGAGAAACAAGAATGTTCAAATTCCGACGGGTAAAACAAAAACAATCGCACTAACAACGATTACTGAACAGAAACCCAACTAATCTATGTAGCGACAAATGTGAATATTTGGAATGATAGATGAAATGTACGTAGAAGTAACTATTGTTGTGTATTGAAACTTATATTCGATAAACATGTAATGAAAACAAAAAATATTTCACTGAATGTTTTTATATAAGTTTCATGAGAGTTCAAGTATATATCTTAAATGTATGATTGTCCCTTTCCCAATCAATCGTCCAACCTCCGTTAAGTTACAAAGAGAACCTATTATATTATTTTGGCCGACGTAGTGACCGTTGAATCAGAACCACGTGACCTCATCTCCCTAATTGAAACGTCACATCTCTGTCTATTTATGCAATTAATACATTGATAAGTGATCAGTCGCACTATACAATAGGCTGACATACTGACAAACTTTATTACAAGTGTTACATAAATCACTTCTAAAAGATCTTTAAATCTATTACAAGATTTAATATGTAACTTTATTCCAAAATAACTTTTCGTGAAATTTAGCTTGTCTAAAACAAGTCATGAAGTTTGAGATATGAAAGTTTTCGGATTTTCATCTCAGGTAAGATACATGTGATGTAGTGGTTAAATTCTTATTTCTTCATGATATTAAGAGCCAAATTCTTTACACAAAAAAAATGTTGTGTTTGGTATAAAATTAAGAAAACAAGTAAATACTATCACAATATCCGATTAAAGATGATGGACTGGTGACTGGTGAAGGACCGACGAAGACAAAATCTTTACATAAAATAAAATAAAAATAAAAAAGGGTTCTTATGCGAATGGATATAATAAGAACACATTTTTTTCACAATACATAAGCTTAAATACCATATGTTGAGATTTGTGCAATAACAGTGGTGAATAATATATAATCAGCGAAGAAATAAAGCAAACAAAGTGTGACTTAAAAAAATAATAAATAAATAAATAAAATAACAAATAATGAGTTGAGTCGATTTAAATAATTAGCCCAATTAAATCTATTAAAGCCTATAAAATTTTAAAAGCACAATCCACTACTTCAAAATCCACAATTATTCAATTATAATTATTATAATTGAATTAATTGAGTGGTTATCAAAATTGGTCACAAATTTTCTCCTATAGGGTCAAAAAGGAGAAAAAGGCGCAAGTACAAAAGAAAGTCATAAAATGCTGAAAAAATTCCAAGGTTGGAAGAAAGGAAGAAATCCTTTAAACTCCAAATCCGGTGAACACGAAGAATATCAAAATCTTCCTCAAATCAAGCAAACCCAAGAAGAGCAAAGTTTTCTTCGAATTAAATCAAGATCAAATCCAAAGTTTCGGAGTGCAAATCCAAGCTCCAAAATTCAAATGTCGAACAAGTCAAGTTCTTGACAAATCAAATTCTCCACAAATCTCGAAGTTTAGGATTCAAGCCACGTGGGCCCTTGTCTTCAAACATTCCAATCATTAATCAGAGGATTTTGTAATTTTGCAATTACAAGAATGTTCATATCTATTTGCATTTCTCAAAAATACAATTTGTAACGATTTCTGTATTTTAATACGCGAAATTCGTCGTACACAAAGATTTACATGGTTCGACAATTGGCCTACATCCACATGAGCGAAGCGGCTGTGATTTATATTATTTATGAATAATAGAATTATATCATATATATACTGATCCCAACTTATACAAGACTTTTAAGGAAAAATTCAAAAATATTCTTGTATCGTACCAAGAGGGCGTTACCCCCCACACTCCTAACCTATTAAGCATCCTTGGTAAACAGACTGTAAATTACTAGCACGAGAGGCCGATGCCGTCGTTTCACTCCTCTATGCTTTGGATTCGGCCTATTTATTCCGGTAAATATGTGTTCCACAGCCATGTATTACAACGCTATCACAATATTCTATTCAAGATTAATCAACGTCCGAGTTAATCCCATTCAGAATCTATATCCAGCTGAGTCCAGAAAGGATTTAGCCCGTTTGTATTGATTTCCAATGGCAGAAGTTCATCATCATCACTTGAACTTTCTTCATCATCCATTTCGGGAGTATATGACAGCAAATCTTGCTTCGAGTTAGCCATGGACGTGGATTTGAAAGTTTCTGGCTTTGATCAAAAGCCAGCAGCATGCGTTAACTTACTTATTTACTTTTAACAATGAACTTTTTGCTCTAAGCTAATTTTAATATTAAAAATCGAAAATACAACGATAGAGAAGCAATAGTGAAGAATTTAGAACAAGTACTTACCAGTGTGGAGATTTTTGAAGCAGACAAGCTTGTTCATGATAGAGTACTTTTGTTATGCTGCACCCACTTTTCAACCAAACTCGACTTCCTCATTTCGCCCACTTTCGTCATCCACAACAAAGTTCCCTATAATTGATACAAAAAGAATCTTTAAATTCTAAAATCTACATAAATTCAAAACTAATTTTAGTTTAACTAATATAACTATCGATAACCAACAATCAGAACTTCTACAATCAGTTTATAATGATTCTGACTAGCTGGTTGATACCGTGTTAGTGTTGTTTTAACTAAGTGTGAAATTTAATTAGCAAAATAATATACGAATACTAGATATAACGTGGTAAACCTTGAAGGGAAACATGTACGGACTCCATGTCAATGTTCAATCAATCCACTAATAATATTGATAAAAATATATAATAGGATCCAATTTTTGTGATTTCACAAAATTAACAAAACAACAATCAAAAGATGGTTGGTTCGGACGGCTTGACACCTAAATCCGAGGGAAGCAATTAAATAAATTAATTTATAAATTTAAGAACTCCATTATTGGTCCCATAACAACTTTATTGAGAATGTGGTATGTTGTCAAAATGTCGTTGGCTACAAAAATAACTTTTTTTTTTTAATTAAAACTGTCCAATGATATAATGTTATTGTTGGCTACAAAAATATTTTTTTGTTAAAACTGTTCAATGACATAATGTCATGTAACATTATGTAAACAAAGTTGTCAATAATGTTGTACACCGAGCATGTCTCAACCGTTTTTCCTTCATTATTGTTTTGCAGCCTTGTAAGTCTTCCATAGGACATTATTTCTTAGGTTAGGCACGCGTGGCCATGTAGCTATATATTTCTTAAAGTTTTTCCAACCTCAATTATCACACGAGGGAGGTGAGACTTGATAGACTACTATCGGTACACGAATAAACTAGGCTTTACTTGTAATCTTCCTTCTTCTAACATCTATTTCTATTTACGAAATACCCATAGATCGAATTGATGGATGACATAGAGGTTGAGCGGCCCCCCTGTTCCAATTTGATCAGAAATTTTGGGCAGACGGAATAGATATTAAAATATTCATAATTATTTAAAATAGAATTTAAATTTAGAAACATAAAAATAAAATTAAAATTAAAAAATAAGATTAGTGGTTGGAACCATGTCTCATGTTGGGGAAATCCCACATTTCAGGGTGGGCGGGACAATGCGGGATGGGGTCGAAGTATTTCACCAATATGATATGAATCTTACTAACTTTAATAAAAACGTTAGATTAAAAGAAGTAGATGTAGTCTTTGTGTAATGTGACCTCGAAGGTTTTCTCATAATTTCTATGTCGCGTGCAGTCTGATAATTAATTTCTTAACAAACCAAAATGACTAGTATTATAAAACTACCAACCATGGCATTTAACCTTTGAGTTGTAACAAAATTAAACCGTACGATAAACTCATAAACATAATAAAGTTTGTATAATGTATCTAATCTACTTTATCAAATAACTCGTCAAGCTTGATCTTTTAAGGCACTATACCATGCCTTTTGTCAAACTCCATGCTAAGCTTGAAATCAGTTGTTATATGTGAAAATGTGCAGATTTCTGATTTCCCTTGGAATAAAAGAAACGTAGCAGAGCAGCATAAACAAAAAAACATGCCACAATGCAATACAATTATATGAGTAGGACCCTTGTCCCATAATTCATCCTATGCTCCTTTTGGACCTTAGCATATAAATAGGATTCAAGATTTTTCCTCTACCCAATGCCCCAAATTCTTAGGAAGAAAAACAATAACATGGGCAGTTCCTCCATTTTCTTCCTATGTAGTGTTCTATCTTCTTTCCTCCTATATGTCAACCTGGCGCAACCACTTTCGACCAATTCCCGATGGGTCGTAAATGAATCCGGCCAGCGCGTGAAGTTGGCATGCGTAAATTGGGTATCGCATCTCGAGGTGGTGGTGGCTGAAGGGCTAACCAAGCAACCAGTGGATGTGATTTCGAAAGGGATATTGGATATGGGATTCAACTGTGTTAGGCTAACTTGGCCACTTTTTTTGTTCACCAATGACACTTTAGCCTCAATCATTGTAAGACAGTCTTTCAATAGCCTCCGATTGGTTGAATCCATCGCAGGTTTACAGGCAAATAATCCCTCCATTATTGATCTTTCCCTTATCAGTGCTTACCAGGTAAACTCACTTTTTCTGCTCTACCTTTGTGCACCATCGTTGACATTTTGCTTTCCTGTCAATAAATAAGTGAATGAAAACATTGCCTTTTTTTAACTGTCGAATTGGATAATACCATGTAGCAGATCATAAAGAACAATGTAAACCAAGCATGATTGCTCAATCGTTGTCTATTCATAGTTGACTAAAAACTTTATAAATTTTATGTTTAACGGTCTTTGTTTTTGTTTTGTCTACTTCGACTAGAAAAAATCTATGTACAACTCCATTACATTGAAGATTGAAGAATCTTGGATGAACGGGCTTTAGTTATGTTTCCTTGTGCTTATACACTCGAGTCATTCTCCATTACCCCGAAAAAGCTTTATACTCATCCATAGAAATAAGTATTCTACGGGCAGATGAGTCTTGCAGTCAATATCTATCCGATCTTTACATTCGAAAATCATTCTCTATTAACTCGAAAAAGTCTTGGCACGTCTCCATTCAGGAGAGCTTTAATAATCAGCTAATTAGGAAAGAATATTTTCAATATAGTTGGTTATAAGAAGAAAAATTAGCGCAATTATTGAAAAACAGAAAAAATATGTTTGCCATGCCTGTCATTTCTTGCTACCTACTTTCAGAAATTTTCCCGTCCTATGTATAATGCACGATTACCTAACCCAAAATAATATTATGGGTTTTTCGAAGAATGGTTCACAGAAGATTTACCAACTCTCACATGTGTGGGACCCACCAAAATAAAAAATTAAATAATTTTCAATCATAATTTTTCTTAACAAAATAATTTTGTGAATAACTTTTTATTATTTTCTTAAAAAATAAAATTTCAAGAAATGTATCGTATTGATTTTCTTGGTCAAAATTGAATGAGCAAATTATCCGGATTAAATTTGGCAAATTTAATTTAGATAAGAGCAGCTAGCTACTTTTTCCTTTTGTGATAAAATTTAAGTGGTGTTGATAATTGATATTGACCCATGCCAATAATTATATTATTAGTGCATATATTGATAATGTTTCACTTTGGTATCTTCAAGATATGAATACTATCTTATGATCAAGAATGAATAGTCACAAAAAATGCATAACACTGCCCCCGGGGCACATCCAAGTTGGCAAAGGACGGACATTGCTGGGCTTACAACCCCAGGGTGGGGAGTTCGAATCCTGGATGGAGCAGCTGAGTGATGTAATACTCATTTGTGGGTGGAGCAACTTGGTGATGTAATATTCATGGAGGAAGGCTCCCTTGGGGTCAAGAGTATAAAGAGTGCACGGACCCTGGTCAACTTGGGCATATACCGCGGTTTACCTCCGCCCATTGCTGAGGGGCCGGTGATGGGTGGTCCAGAAAATAGTTCGGCGTAAGTTGGGATACCTGGGTATCAAAAAAATAATAATAATAAAAATAAAAAAAATGCATAACACTTTTTTATATAGCTTGATGTTGATAGATCAAACAAAGTTTGTTAAAACCAAAATTATTATTATTATTATGGAGAAAATAAATAGTTGATCTTTATTTTTTTAAACACAAGATCATAAATCATTATAACGATGAACAAGGAATATTATTGGTGAGTAATTGAGTATTGAGATCGTGGAGTATTATTTCTCAATTAATATTGTGAACTCTTAAATATAGGGATGACAATGAAGCGGCCCTCCCCATCTCCTATTCCCATTCTACTAGAAAAATTGAGAGGCAAGACGAGGACGAGAGATTGAAATATCTTCTTTTGCCGCCTATTTAGTTACTTATTTTTTAATATCATTTTATGTTTTCAAATTTAAAGAATAAAAATAAGATTTGGACTAGGTTCAAGGCAAGCACCATGTTTCTCATCACCACCCCTAGTTTCTCGACAAGGCGAGACTGTTCAAGCAGTGACGGATTTAGGGAGACTAGGTCGGGCTGTGTCCCGGTCTAGTTCCCTGCCGTTAATTTTTTTTTTTTTGGGTGTAAAACGGTACTAAATCCGTCTCTATATGCAAGGTCGAATTATTTTCCCATTCCTACTTATGCACCTTAATTTTTAACCAATTTTCATACAACGTACTATAACTTCATATGTTCTCACTACATAGCTGAGTATAATGGACTTTTGTATACCTAACTAATATTCAAAATTAATATTTGTGTTGCATACTAGTCTGTATTGCATAAAATTCGACCCATCTCGCGTGTTTTTTATGTTTCCTTTCTTTAATACTATTCAACGACGTCAAATATCCCGTGTTTTTTTCGTATACTTAGTAATAAATGTGTATGCAGGCAGTGGTGGCCAGTCTTGCAAATAACAATGTGATGATAATATTAGACAATCACATAAGCAAGCCAGGTTGGTGTTGCAGCAATTTTGATGGAAATGGCTTCTTTGGGGATCAATATTTCAATCCTGACATATGGATAAAGGGCCTAACCAAGGTAGCCACAACGTTTAAGGGGACCCAAAATGTAGTAGCCATGAGCTTGAGAAATGAACTCCGAGGCCAAAAACAGAATGTAAATGATTGGTACAGGTATGGATAATATTCATTCTCATAATGAATGGCAAATTTAAGCCACCATCTACGGACAGCTATGTGGCGGGGTCGAAGGCGGGTACTAATGTGGGGTAAAGAAAATGATTTGAACTTTTCCCATCTTTGATTTCAGCCATAGTCCTGCATCTAATATGTGCAGTGCGTTTTGTGTACCGTGCTTCGCTTTGCTTAAAAGCCAAAAAGAAGCTTCTTTGGAGCTTTTCTAAGCAAACTTAAAAAAGATGGAAAGTAGCCTTTTTTGACTTTAAGTAAAGCCAAGCACACATGCAGGAAAAGAAAACACTAAATGTTCATCATCTTCTTCCACAATCCCCGCCCTCATCTTTTGTGTCCATCCAGACCACTATGAGCCCCCTCCGTTACTACGCAGGTGTCACCCAAGTCACCAAATGAGTGTGCTTGGTAAAGTATTTTCAAGCTTATAAGCTGGTCAAACATTATTTTTATCCTTATAAAGTAGGACTCGTAACTTTTCCACACATTCTATAGGACTCACGGCTTATAATGTATAAAAAGCTATACCAAATATACACAAGTATTGAGGATATTAGGACAACTTAGAGATACTCAGGCACGTAGCAGCGGGGATTAGGGAGGGGGCACAGGGGAGATGCTTTGGGGAAGGGGAAAGAGGACACAGGCACAGCAGAGAGAGAGAGAGAGAGAGGATGCACAAGGGGGAAGATGGGGAAGGGACGCCAACAAAAAAGTTTGTTCAAGCTTCAAATGCAACTTGAAGAGCATTTGTGTACGTGTTTCTATCCTTATACTTTCATTTATAATGATGTAGGTACATGCAAAGAGGTGCTGAAGCAGTGCATGCTGCAAACCCTAATATTCTTGTCATACTATCCGGATTGAATTACGATAAAGATCTCTCTTTTACCCTCAACAAGCCCGTACAACTAACCTTCACTAACAAGCTAGTTTTCGAGGTGCATTGGTACGGTTTCTCCGATGGAAAGGCGTGGGAAACATCCAATCCAAACCAAGTTTGTGGGCAAATTTTGGGTAACCTAATGAGGAATGCAGGGTTTGTATTGGACCAAGGATACCCGTTGTTTGTGAGTGAGTTTGGAATGGATATGAGGGGCACTAATGTCAATGACAATAGGTATTTCAATTGCTTCATGGGATGGGCAGCCGAATATGACTTGGATTGGGCATTGTGGACACTTGTTGGGAGTTATTATTTGAGAGAAGGGGTTGTGGGAATGAATGAATATTATGGGGTTTTAGATTGGAATTGGTGTGATATTAGAAACTCGAGCTTCCTGCAAAGAATTTCTTCTCTGCAATCTCCTTTTCGAGGTATGTTGCTCCACCCTATCAATGATTAATAAGAATACCAGAAAACTAGACAACAAGATTGGTTGATTATCACAAAATATGGATAGAATATTGGAAAGACTCGTATTTTTCAATAACTAATAATTTGGCTGATCCTAGTGAGTCTTGATTTATAAAATTCAGATGTAGTCTGATGAAATTATTCTGGAAGCAAAATCTTGAAATTAAGAAAATTAGAGAACTAAAGCTATAATTTCAAAATTTAACGAAAATGAAACCCTATTTGTGGACAAATAATAAATTGAATGCTTTACCCCTAGAAAGATGAAATTTGTCTTAAAGAGTCTTTGCCTATGGTTTGCTTAGAAGTCCATTTCTACTTTTAAGATGATTCCTAAAATCCAAGCAGTACAACTCTAGTTTGGACAGGATCACTACATATCCATTTAACAAATGATTCTAATTTGTATTTTTGTGCTAAATGCAGGACCAGGTTACGACGAAATTCATCCCTATAAAGTAATTTACCATCCAATGACTGGTCTGTGTATTAAAAGGAAATCAATTTATGAACACTTGGTTTTAGGTCCATGCTCTGAGGCTGAAGCATGGACGTATACTCCCCAGAAAACACTAACAATTAAGGGCACATATTTCTGTCTGCAAGCAGAAGAATTGGGGCTACCGGCACAACTTGGTGTAATCTGCAGTTGCTCGAGTTCAAAATGGGAACCTATCTCAGATTCTAAAATGCACCTCTCTTCTAAACTAGCAGATGACAGTGATGTCTGTTTGGACATCAACTCAAACAATGTTGTTGTAACGAATGCTTGTAAATGCTTGGATAGAAACAATACCTGCGACCCGGGAAGCCAGTGGTTCAAGATCATAGACAGCACCAGATGTATATCTGCTACAAAATCCTCTGTCAGGAGCAACTCAATCTTCAGTTTCATGGCAAAGAATCTGTTAGCAAGCTTTAGCCGGTAGCATGATATGTGGAAGATTCAGGAAACATATAAATAAGCTGTTCACGTATCTAACATGACACAGGAAATAAATCAATTGTCTACGAAAAATACTAAGGGCATGCTTGGTACACATTACTCAACATAGTCATTCGAAGATAGTTGTTGCGAGGTCACAATAACGATGATATTACAAGAACAATCCTACTTTCAGACTTTCATTTATTGAATATAATTTCTGTTGTTGGCAATGACAACATTTACAGTTACCTTCTTCACATCATGACATTTCAGTATAAACCGAGGAGGTGATTATCTCTAATGCAAAACATAGATAAAAACACGACGCTAATCTTAAGGATGCATAAAAGCTGCTCAAGCCTTGCCTGATGAGCCATAATAAATCAATATATACATTAGGTTCATAAAACCTCAAAAGAAAACATAGAGGTCTAAAGGGTTACAATCCCCTAGTATATTGATCAAGAAGCACAAGAAAACAAGTTAGCAAATGCTACATTTCGCACAGCATTCATATGTGAATAGGAGTCCTAATTATGAGATGAATTCAACAACATAACTGTCAGCGCAGTTTTAACACAAAAATGCTTATTCTTCCACTGCATTGCCTCAAATCAGTTCCACTCTCTCACTCTGTGGTCTAAACTTTCTCCACAATACCTCCGGAAGGAATGCAAACATTAGCAATTACCCAAATAGATCTATAAAGAAGTGCACCACAATGCAAAAAAGCTTTAACAAAAATGATTATTTTACTTCTATAGCAGGCTAACTAATTACGTGTCCAAAAATAAGCGGAATGAAGACAATAACCAGTCTTTTTTGGAAAAGGAATCATCCTTTTGACTAATATAGGTTCGGGGATTTAGGAAGAGACAGTGAAATGCACCCTTCATACAATAATTACTTGATCCTCATAGGTCAGATGCCCCCTGAAAGTAAAGAGAAAATTTCCTCTATCCAAGCATAAAACATGTCTAAATATCCATTACCATGACCAGCAGCTACCCCTGTATCTTGCAAGCCAACACCTTTACAGGACAACTTCCTGCAATGTGTCACAAAAGCAACTCCAAATTACATTAGCAATAGCTTTACAACTAAATGTAATATGCTCTTCATGAAACAATAGCTGCACCCCATTTCATGTTGGGTAAAAACTCTCCTGTGCGTCATATTGTGCGGAGCTTAAACTTCAGAGTCAGTTCCCCATGGCTGATCTGCCTCATCTTTTGCAAGTTATGTTATTCTAAGGTAAGCATTAAGAACAGTTGGAAAGACAAGCAGTCGTAAATATATGAAAGGTAGTCTTTTAACCTTAACATCAGATCGCAGGGATTCCAATCATTCCATATACACATCTATCCCATTTTTTGTTTGTTTTGCTTCTTTAAGCCAACCTATAGCAAAAATATCGTAAGAAACGGAAAAGTCGGAAACTCACAACTATCTAATATAGGGGAGCAGTTCCAATGAAATACTTCCTCACACTCTTTTACAATTAATTTTGCTTCTCTTTTGCTCATTCTGAGTATCTCAATGAGTATATCATAGCCATAGTAAAATAACCTGTCCGGCCAACTCAAAGTCCACTAAACCCAAAGATCAAAAATTACCTCTGCCACAATGCTGCTTCCTCCCTGCAATTTATGATGTGAGACAGTATCATGCAATGATCAGAAAATTAGAAGGTGGCAGCTATAATGCACTTGTGGGCTTGTGGCCTTCACTATACCTGTTCGAAATTCTAGCTTCCAAAGATCTCCAAGAGCTGCTACGTGAAGCATAATTGGTAGTCAAGTTGAGATTAAAAAATAAATAGAAATCTATTAATTGGACAAAGACCAATTATTTTATTAATTTCTGATATTTGCGATCCACAAACCTAACAGAAGTATATATGCATTGATTTACACTTATTTCTGATATGATGTCATCCAAAGTAACCAATGAGTCAAATATGGCAAAAGCCTATAAGACTGAGATTTGGAAAATATGTGTGTCTTCTGGTATGTTGTTAGCCCCTTAAAGGCTGACATGTGCAGTGGCATGGGCACGCCTTGCCCTCATGCTGGATCTGCACACTTTGGTTCTCGGGAGCAAGGCAACTGTGGAGTTCAGCTGCAGTCCAGTGAGCTAAGTCTACAAATTCGGATGTCATCACTCGGAAGTTATGAATGGGCACTTGTGTGACATATGTCCTGGTCGGTTTTCCTTGTCCATACAATTGGAGTGTGTGGGCAGTTGTTGGGAAAAGTCATGGAGGGCAGTTTCTGGC
>CAIGRB010083141.1:0-10564 GCA_903798255.1 Fraxinus quadrangulata | reverse complement strand
TTTTTTTTTTTGTTAAAAAATATTCATGATTGTTTACTGTTCATTGGAACCATTAGTTATATATTTTTATGTTGTTTTCTAATTTTTCAACTTAAGTTTTTTTGTTTGTGGTGAGGCTTACGCCTCGCCTCGTGACAAAAAAAGGCCTCAGTACCCGTTTACGTTTTTTCAAACCATGCCTTGAACAATTATCTAGGTTAGATTTAAATCATTGTCTGTTCGAAGACGTGTCATAATCACGTTTGAGTTCTTGTAGAAGCCACATACATAGTATATAATATACTTCAAAATTTCAATTCTAAGGAATGTACATTTTTGTTCATTTGGCATGTGCATTTTCCTTTCATTAGAATTTGAAATCTAATTTCCGACACCAGAATCCTCAATAAGTGTTTTTTCAGTAATTAATAGTAATTTTCCATTTTGAAGAGGTTGCAATTATTTTACTTCAAAATAGTAAGAAAGACATTCAATTTGAAATAAAAGATTTCGGGATATGTAGAAAAATTGTTGCATGGTTGGAAATTATCTAACATAAGGTTGTCTTATCATCTAACCACTCCAGTTCAAGAGAGAAGGATCATAAAATCGAATGCCACTTCTGATATTGTCAAGTTCTTGTTACATACACTGTTATAGACCAATCAAAAGTTGAAGAATAGCAGCTCAAGGAAGATAACGAGTATAAAAGCTTGAGAATTTTCAACTGAACGCTTTTACTAGCTTATCATGCAAACAAAATGATAGAAGAAATCCTGTGATTCGAGCTCCCTAACTCTAGCTTCAGCTTCCACATAACTGTCTTCTGCAATTCTGAGCATTTAATCGAATTTGAAGCATCGTTTAAGACGCAATGAATAAGTAAACATTCATATAACACTGTTGGAGTGAAGGTTGGCTCTTTAAGAGAAAAATATAAGGAATAAAAAGGATCTACACCATTTCAAGAATATTCTCGTTTTCTTCTTGTAGCATATCAGGCTGGCAGCTGCCCAATAAGCAGACATTAGCTTGACAAGAGACAAGCAGATAACGAACTCCTTTCAGGAGCAACAATCAACTGCATTACATACAGAACAGTGGTTCAATCTTTTATATATAAATAAAATAGTTAATCACCAAGGGCAGAAGACGCACGCTCATCTTTTAAGTTTAATTGCACCTAGCCTGGTGAAAACCTGCAGTTCAAGTCAAATAAATCCCAAGATTTGCAACTATAGATGTTCTTTTAATGAAGACAGAAATACTATCCAACCATAGGCACAGAGCAGTATGCATCAAACAGGGAAGTGATAAGCCTCCAATCAGGTATATGTATTCTAGAAGAGCCCAGACCACTTGAGAACCATCCTGCAACAGATGCAACAAAATTCTATTAACCAGACCATCTGACTTGGATAAGTAGTTACAAGGAGGGTATAAATATAGCGGAGGGAGGGGGGCAGGCAAAAATTAGTGAGTAGGAGTGTGGAATAGGAGAGTAGTAGCCCTCTCAAAAGGCTATTTGTTACTTCTTTCGTTGCTGTATTCTCTTTTAATTATAACAGTATACTGCTGGCTCTTAATTCTCATCGAAATACTTTCTATTTACAGTCAGATTCCTATCAAATTGGTATCAGAGCAGTAGATTCTGATGGCTCAAAAGAAGACAGAAATCAGAGTGGAAGTAATGGAGAAGAAGATGGAGGACTTGAAATTAGAACTGTAGCGCCTACCGGGATTGGAGAGTTCCGTGGAACGTTTAACAAAGAATATGGCCAGAATGCTGCAATTAATGGATGAAACCCAGAAAACTTTGGCAGCTCTAGTTCTTCCAATGACAGCCACGAACAGAATTATGGAGGGAAATGAATTTGGAAGTGTTTTGAAGGCAGATCGTGATGTTGAAGGAGGTGGGGAGGGCTTGGATAATGGGTTGATTCAAGAGAAATATGTCAATGGCTGGCAATAAGGTCTGAAATCCGTATGGAAAAACCTGTGGGCTTGGTTTTGGAGATGTCCCAATTGGTAGAAGGGAACTTACTATTAAAACAAGCCCAAGGAGAAGCGAACACAATTCACAATAAAGGGGCAACTGGTTATGGAGTTTCCTATACTCGTGATAGTTGCCCGATTAAATTCCAACTTTGCTATTAAATGTGGTGGCCGACAAATTCAGTCTTCAGATCAGATTGTGTATGAGATGGACAATGAGACTCTTGGTCCGGCAACACATTATACGGTCAGGCAGATGGGCAGTTAGCAATGTTGGTCTACCTTCTGATAGCGACAACCCAGGATATAAAAGCTCTTCTTCATCCCAATTCCCTGCTGCTACAGTACACCCAGTTATTCATGTCTCGCGATTTATAAAGGCTTTGGGATCAAGGGAAGCAAGCCAAATGCTTCCTCCCCAGCTTGGTGCTAACCTGGAATGGGTTGTGGAACCTGATCAAGTTTTGGGAAAACGGCAAGCACCACCAGGACAGCCTCCAGGGAAAGAAGTACTAGTTCAGTGGAAGGATCTGCCTGCGTCTGACGCCTCTTCCAGTGGAATCCTTTCAGGAAACTTTGACTCATTAAAGATGGAAGGGCATATCCTCAATATATGGCGTACAATGGACAAAGAGGCTTTTAGCCAAATAAATATATAAGAGCATCTCTAAACTCTTCAAAAGTAATATGCCTTTTATTTTAAAGAGTCAAACCCTGAAATTAGGCTCCAACACTCTTTGCTTTAACTTTTTAAAATCTCTCTATTTGTATTTTATCATGATTGCACCAATAAAATTGCTAGTTTGAATGCTCCACTAGTTAAGTTATTCATATGATATTGAATATTTTAGCTATTGACATCTAAATAAATAAATATATAGAGAATTGAGGGAAAAACAATAAATGATGGTTGGAAAAAGTAAAATAAAGAGCAAAAAAAGAGTTTGTTGGAGTGCATAAAAAACTTTACTTTTTAAACTTAAAGATGCCCTTTTAAAAATAAAGAGTTTTTTGGTGATGCTCTAATGCAGTATATTTTCCAAATGATGATAGATATATAGAAATTCTAAAGAGGCAAACTTTCATTGGAAAGAAGAAGAAGCTGAGCATATTCATGGGAATATGAAAATAAGTAAAAAACTAGATTCTCAAACAGCTAAAGGATAGGAGTTTATACTTCTTCTCTCTCAGTCTGTTGGTAGGAGGACAATCGGTAGTATAGACTTCAGAGTCTTAAGTGATTGTCTACTGGGTGGCAGTGAAGGCATTGTGCAAATTGACATGGATGGCCTTTCTGTCGATGTTCAGCCTGTGGAACTTCATCCAATAAGTTCTGAGAAACCTAATTATAATAAATAGAAGAGGAAAAAAGAAGAAAAAGAATGCCCCAGTTTCCCTCGGAACACGGTATACAAAATCTAGATTCATTTATGTATTTAGAATTATATATATCACCACAAAAGTTATTCCATAATGTTTAGTAAATAAGAAACACAAGTCATGGCGAAGTTTTATTCATAATTTCTTGTATCTTCTGCAAAAGAATAAATCTTAGTACCTATTTTGTATCTTTTGCACGAGAATACAACTATAAAACGATTGATGCTAAAAATTTCAGCAGCTAAATTACAATCATCACCATTAGCATGCAAATATCAACTCCAATGCATGGCTAAAAACAAAATGCACTATCTGTTTTTAAATATTACAGGACAATCATTAAATCAACTTAATACTCCTGGCCATTGACACAAGATAATCAGGATTCTGGATCCATGAACAGACTCATATTTTTGTCGCCAAGTTGTTAGAATGTCAAACTACAGATTCAATAAGTTTGAATCCACCCAAGTCCTAAACTAAAAGGTAAATGCACAACTTTAATTCGAGCAGGTTCACACAGGATCGGCATTCTTAACTATCCAAGGATGTTTCATGATCTCCTGAAGAGAGATCCTTTTTGCTGAGTCCTTTACAAGAAGCTGTCTAATGAGATTTTTAGCATCAGCAGAAACATGCGGGGTGGAAGGGAAGTTTAGGTCGACCTTCATAATCCTTCTGAATGTATCCTTCTGGCTTTCAGCCTCAAATGGAGGGGCTCCATACAAAAATTCATAGCAAAGAACGCCTGAAGTCCAATTATCAACTGCATAGTCATGAGCCTTATTCTCCACCATTTCTGGTGCTAAATAGTCTAAAGTCCCGCACATAGTGTGTCTCTTGCTTTTTGATTGCACAGACCACCCGAAGTCAGCAATTTTCAGCCGACCCTCATGGTCTAGTAGCAAATTCTCTGGTTTGATATCCCTATGAATCACATCCTTCTCGTGACAGTATGACAAGGCCTGCGTGAGACTCGCAATGTATGTGGCTGCTTGTCTTTCAGAGAGATGCCCAGATTTCCGTAGCTCTTTATACAGTTCACCTCCATGAGCATACTCCAAGATTAAGAAAATCCGCTCCGAATCGTGGAACCATCCATACAGTCTCAAAACATTCGGGTGCCGGAGACTGGTCTGAATCTCCAATTCCCTTCTCAATTGGTGGTGCATTTTGTATTTCTCTATTTGCTCCTTGAAAATCACCTTCAGCGCCACTATATACTTACTCTTGATTTCACGGGCGAGGTATACACGGCCGAACTTGCCTTTGCCAAGGGGTTTGCCGATTTCGAAATCGGCAATGGACCATTGTTTTTTCTGGGTTTTGAGGGTTTGTTTCGGGGGTTTCTTGAGATGGGTTTTGGATTGAGCAGTCATTGAAAATCAATGAGGAAATGAGATTGAAGAATTAAAGAGAGAAAATGGAGGAATTTGGGAATTAGGGCAAAATTGAACCGGTCCTGTGGAGGGAAAAATGAAGAGGATTGAATTTGAATCTGTATATGGAAGTGACTTAATTGTAACAAACGTTAAAATTGAATAACCTTATTGAAAATTAAAGTTTACTGACCGTTGGCAACAGTTTTTTCCAGATCAGCTGAATTTTTCAAATTCTCTTACCAGGAATCGAAACGGGATCAGAAACTCGAATTTTTCAAAATTTTCAAATTTAGTATTCGGAGCATGAAATTTATTAACTAACATATATATTATCATCTACGTCTGGTTCTCAATACACATCAATTAAATAACAATAAGAACATGTTTGAATCCTATTTTTTGGTTCAAAATGCATTTTAGAATAATATTTTAATGTAAAATGTGAGTTTAAATAATAAAAAAAAGAATCTTAGGTTTCGTGCAATATTATTTTATTGAAAAATGTGTGATTGAAAATAAGATAAAAATATATTTTGAAAATAATGAAAACCAAACAAGGGCTAATTATTGAGTTCTATACTCAGATTTTGCAAATTACGGTGAAGTTCCACATTGCATTTTATAAGCTTTACCGAATTTGCTTTAAAGATTTCGGTAATAGATTAAAATTTAGTTACAAAATCTTGTCATGAAAGTATGAGAAAATTGCTTACTTTTATTCTCTCAAGTAAAAAATGAAAAATTAGGAATGAACTTGTGAGACCGCAAGATTGAATATGTAGTTAATAATGTCGAACCAACTTTGTGAAAACCCCACCAAACCTTGTTACAATTTTTATTTTTTTATCATGTTACCTTTAAGATTTCGACATTTTAAAATTTGTAGTGATGTGTCAAATTTTAAAAAATCAGTCAGAAGGACACCTTTAATAAGACTTGACATACAATTGACAACATTTAAGGCTTGTTGGATGTGATTTCTAAAAGCTATTTTTAACATTAACAAGCTACTTTTTGACCTGTTCAATTAATTTTTGAAAGTTTTTTATCTGCTTAGAACGACTTTTAAAGAAAGTTGACCCAAATATACCCTTAAGCTTATTTTCGTTCTTATCAGTGTACTGCTTAATTCACGTTAGATAGTGATGACATGGCACAGAGAAAACAAGAACACTTTTGAGAATGAAAATTCTTGAATGTGATTTATTCTATTAGCAATAACAATACATTTTACATTCTTCGCATCCTTGCATTTCAATAATTCATAAACCAAGAGGGTGATAATTATAGATTTTAAAAAAAAAAAAAACAAAAGGCCAACCTTAAGGACCAAGCGGAGAAGCGTCAAGCCCTTCATAACGTGCCACAATACACGCACTAGGTTTATACTACGAAAAATAAAATGAGGCGATCTAAGAGGTTGCCATCCCTAATATATTGATCAAGCACCACCAGAAAACAATTTTCGAACTCAGGCTAAGTTTTATGCTGGATAGCATAAAAAATTACCAAGTTGGTTGTGAACAAGTATCAAATGCCATATCTCACGTTGCATTCATACGGGAATAGAATGTGTTCAACAAGAAAAACTGTCGGCACAGTTTGAACAGAAAAGCTCATTCCTCCATTGCATCACCTCCTTCAATCACTTCCACCATCTCTCTCAATGGTGTAATCTTCGTCCGCAATACCTCTGGAAGGAATACAAATATTAGCATATATGTGCTTGTTTAGTAGTTAGTGCTAAGTGATTATAAGTTGTGGGTTCAACGTAATATTGTGGATAACACGTGGGTAAAAGTAAGTAAAAGTTTTGGATCCTACGGAACATGGGAATAAAAATAAAGTTTGACCTAGCTTTTAAGCAATTATAAGCATTGCCCACATTGAAAAAAGCTTTAATAAAAATGCTTCTTTTACTTCTAGCCAGCAAACTAATTATGTTATATAAAAATAAAAGGAATGAAGACACTGACCAGTCTTCTTGGAAAAGGAATAACCCTTCTGACTAATATATGTGCGGGGATTCGGCAACATGTGGTTTCTCAGGTACTCCCTCTCCCCCTGAAAGGCAAAAGTGACAAGATAGTTGAAGCCACTTTTCACTAGAATCAAGATGCACTAAATGCGTTGGATGTACTAGGAAAACATATCAATGATTGATCATCAAAAGAGAAAAAACAAACCTGGCTTATTACACAGATATCTACATTGCTTCCACTTCCCAAGTCATTGAATATGCCAGAGCATATCGCCTCAGATACTAATTTCACACCCTCATCCCTCTGTCAATACATTTATCTAATTATCATGAAGGATTTAAGATTAATCAAAAACTCATGAAATTTTATGCATTTAAGATAATTAAAATACTGTGAACATACAGTCAGTCCTTCACGGTATTTTGACTCAAAGACAGCCATTGCAGCAAGGGAACCGGAACCCATTGTGGCAAATGGGATTGTGTCGGTAGAACCATGTGGATATATCTGAAAAGTAGGTCATTCAAGACTCTCCATCAAATCTCAAGCGATGAAAATATAAGAAGATTCCAATAGATCCAGATGCAACAGTAACTCACGGTATGCAAATGTGGGCCTGTGACATCAACTCCACCGAGCACCAAAGCAGCTGAGACATATCCTTGGTAGCTAATAGAGGAACAAAATTATAGGCCTTCTAGAATTATGATATAAGAAAATCGATGATGCTCGGAACATGATATCACCTGAAAAGATGAGACTTCAACAGTGAAAGAGCTGTGACGACCCTCGACTCACGACCAGTGTGATAACGGTGTAGCTTCAGCTGGGAACTGACCATGTCTAGAAAAAGACATTGCAATATGAAAATTACACTAAACAAACAGATGAAATAGAAATGACCATGCTGATTGCACCGTGACATGGAACAAAAATTATGGGTACCTGTAACAGCTTCTGTATCAGCAGCAGTCCCAGCTCCGCAACAGTAAATATTTGGGGCCATGTAATGAATTTTCTCACAATTCTTATCTGCAACAATGGGTCCTTCAGTGGCTCGTGTGTCTGCTCCAAGAATGACACCATCCTGAATAAACTTGGCTTGTTAACAGAAGATGAGCTAATCAAGCATCTAGCCACAATCTTCATGTCTTATTGATATAGGATTTATGAACCAAGGGTCATTGAAGATATTAAAGAAAGCAATATTGTGTATGCAGAACAGAATGTGATAAATGCACTGAAAAAAGCCAGCTGGTTATGCTAATGACTTTTAAGTTATCTACTCTTCTCAGGATGCCATAAAATTATTTCATGGAATCTTCATTGAAATAACTCGGTTTATCTTTTCTATGTAACTTCATCTGAATGAATTCGTTCAGGCTTTCCAAGTTGCAGGAAGCAACTAAGGTGTCCGATGCTCATCTCATCATTGCAGGAAATATATCTGCACCTCATTCTCGGCTTATATATCAGGCAGTGCTTCCTTCTTCAATCCATAATCAAGTAAATGAAAAATATGGATTCCAATACATGACTGAGATTTCACAGTTTGAATTCATGTTCTTTGCCACGTTTAGATGATTGTTCACAGATGAATTTAAATGAATTCTACACACCTTTTCATGATGGAAAAACAGTATTAATGGGTTAAGGAGGATGTGATTTCAACTCATCTCTCGTAGCATATTACCAAGAAATAATTATATTTTTATGCTCCTGATTTGTAAAAACTTTATTCCACATATATATAAGATTATTGACATACCATAAAATGTCAGTGTCAACATAATAAAGATACGAAAAACATTATTAATGTTCTCAAAAACAATGGCAAAAAAATAGAAGAATTGTTGTACAGTATCCAATAGAATCTCATAACAAGTACAAAGTAAAAATACCGTTTTTAGCATTACATTCAAATAATTAAAGCATCTTCGAGAGACTTTCTAGATACAAGAAAATATCTATTTTAGAGAGCCAATATTTAGAAGACTCTTTTTTATCTTTTTAAAATATAAAGTGGGTTTGGCTCTCCAACATCTAAATTAAATTTAGAGAGTTAAATTTTATTATACAATCCAGCAATACTCTCTATTTTGCTTTATTTTTATTTTTTAAGAAACATTTATTGATTTCTCCCCAACTTTTATTTCACATATTTTTTAATATGTCAATGTCAATTCAAGTACGATTTGAATAATTAGAGTGAAGAGTATTGAAATTTGTTTATTTTAAAAGTTAATAAAATAGAGTCTTTTAGAGCTTATTTCTAAGCATTGAAATGGAGAGCAACTTGTATTTAGAGATTTGGAGATGCTCTTACGTTACAATTGCATTCTTCTTCTTCTTGTAGTGGTGGTGGGGAAGATGATATTATGAGCCTGTTTGACAACCATTATAGTAGGAAAAAAAGAATTTTGAATAATGATTTTCAGAAGAATGTGTGATTAAAAAGTAGGGAAAATTTTTTGACATATATATAGAATATTTTATTGTGTAAATATGTCGTTGAAAATGATCATATAGCAAATCATAAAATAAACTAATGGATGTCAAATAGGCATTAATTATGGTTCCATTCCCTCATTATCCCATTCAAATATTCTTAGTCCATATGCATATTCTATTCTACACAAAATCATTCACAAAATAAATCATATACACTTAGCCAAGTTAGCATTATATCCATGTGGGATCAGCATACTTGTCAATAACAGTGTACAGTATTACCTATTATGCTACCACTTCTAGTTGAGATAACCAACATTCAACCATCCTCCCTCCAAAATGCCGATTAAGGGCACATGTTTAACATATTAAAGAGTGTAGGTACCCGTACGATACCCACCCACTACAACGTCCCGCAGTTATGATACCTCGTAGCATAATGTTGATCCCACAAGTCACCCAGACCACCAACACAC
The DNA here is from genome assembly GCA_903798255.1 of Fraxinus quadrangulata. Lineage (NCBI taxonomy): Eukaryota > Viridiplantae > Streptophyta > Magnoliopsida > Lamiales > Oleaceae > Fraxinus > Fraxinus quadrangulata. The sequence goes on along the minus strand of CAIGRB010083141.1, from coordinate 919 downwards.
ATCTATCTTTACATTTGACAAACTGCATTCCAGACTCTTTTAAATATACTTCAGATTTGCATACAATTTTTCACAACAGGTATACGCCAACATAAATACAACTACAGAGATATTCCTTTAACCAGAAGCAAACCAAAACTGAGCAAAATATTCTCTAACCTTCTAAAACATCAGTCTATATTTGCTGCTCAGAGGAACAAAAATCAAAGTAAGCACCCATTGTTAAAGCAATCATGTCAGGTAAAAAAACAAATACAAGCCATCCAAAAAGCTCAGAGAATTCCAATTAACAGTCTTCCAATAGTTAATCAAAAGTTTCAAATCCATCACCACCATACATAACACAACCAATCCAATTAATTACAAACAAGGAAAGAATACATTACTACAAACATAGGGAAAAAATCTCAAGCACCTTAAAAATTAAGCCCACAATGGTGGTCCCGGTCTTGAGAAATGAGGGTTCCTTCAAGCCCTTCTTCACGAGCATGTTGTTCCTCTTGCACAAATCGAAGCTGAACCCACCCTTCGGTGGCATCTCCATTGCTTCCATGGTCATCTTCACCAACTATTCTTCTAAATTAATCTAATCAAGCAAAAATCAAATGCTATTATAACAATTAAGAGCTGAAATTAGAAATGCATTTAGAGCTTACGAAGTTTAAACATACCCAAATGCGCAATATCGATTTATATGTGGAAATTGTGAAAATATTGAAGACCTGCTAAGAGATCTAGCAGAGCGATCGAGAGATATGTTATTGTATATTATGACGAGAGCAACAGTTGACACACTTTTCAATTTTTTTTTAACGAGCAGGACACAATTAATTACCAGTTTTTTCATAGAGGGCTTTAGCGCGGGAGAACTTTAAAAACAGCATAGTCAAAGAGAAAAAATACATTTTTGACTTTTTCA
>CAIGRB010083138.1:68543-82156 GCA_903798255.1 Fraxinus quadrangulata | reverse complement strand
GTGCTAATTCATCAGTTAAACTCTTGATTCGATAATCCAATAATGTAATCGATGTATAATACCAGGTCTAATAATTATAATTTTCCATGATTCTACATACGACAAGCGGATCTTACTTTCGTTTTTCAGAAGGTAAATACTCGATACCATAAAAAAAAAAAAAATCACTGACTGGAAGTAAAGAAGGTAATATTTCCTTTATTGACACATTTTTATATAGAATATAGATCTTGACGAGCAGCCGGTAAGCACCGTCCCTTTGTGCCTTGCCCATTTTGATTTTTTTGAACTTTGTTAATTGTTTTGCGGGTTTTGTTCAAATGTGATGCATGTTGTTACCCAAATTTCTCACTTTTAATTATATTTCAACGTGCCTAAAAGAAGCAATCAAGGTTACATAAAATTTAGTATAAATATTTTGATGCTTACAATGCATTCATTTTCTCCCAAGTACTGAATCTGATTTTAATGCAACGACCTATGATCAGACAAGATTAATTATACCTTTCTGTTTCTGGGCTTGTCTCCTCAATTTTCTCTATCGGATGCACTTCGTATATGTTAGGTTTTAAAGTTGTTGATAATTTCGACAAAAATATAGTTATAAAATAGTTTTAAAGTCAGTCTACTGGTAAGTTGTACAGATGAATTAGAAGTCATTGTGCTCGTTTATGGAACAAGAAGAAAAGGTTGCTGGATTTATGCTAGCATGTCGTCAAGCTGATGTTCAAGCGTTCAAAACAGAATCAAAGTCGTCCGCCAGTCGCTCGCTTGGCGCTAAAGCGATAGTCTTTCCTGTGAAACCCTAATTTGCGATTTTCGAGAGTTCTCTATTTTATACTACCCCATGATGCGGACTCACGTAGAAATGGTAGCTACGAAACCCATACAAAATTGATTCAACCCAAACAAGCCAGGAAATCAATGTTTTAAACTTTAATTCAAAAATAGTGAATCAATGAACCAAGACAATTGTTGATAATATATTGACCACATGATTACAAGACTTAAAAATCTCATTCAATTTTATTTGAACGCCACAAGAAATATTTTTGATAAGTTTACAATTAGCTCGATGAAGAACAAAAAGAAAACAATATGTCTTTCAGTTAATCTCTTAATAAATTGTGTTTTTACAATGATATAATGAGTCATATTTATATCGAACCCATAAAACCTATTTAGAAACGGAATTATGCTTAAAAAATAGATATCACAAAATAGAATTTTAACTTAAATAGAAGATTAAATGAAATTTGAAAAATTTGCGGCCAGGAATCAACTATGCGGTTACATAGTGTAATTTACTCTATGCGGTCGCATAGATCAAATGAATTTCTCCTCCTTGACTTCGGTAAAGGGGCGTGTGGTCGCATGCCCTAGACAACTATGCGGCCGCATAGTTGTTCCCTCTAGTTTCTCCTTCTGTTGCTTGAATCAAGTTGCTTCACTTCGTTTCAGCTTATATGATCAACATGAGACTTGCTCATTTGCTTGTTGTGATTAATGTTTCGTCCACCGTATTTTGAACAAACAATCTCATAGCCTCCTTGACTTGCTTCACTCGCGACCTAGTTATCGGTCAACCCTCAACGATCAATGGACACTTGCCCGAACTTGCCCTCGTATCCTGGATCATATCATCTCCTCTCTCTTCAAAAGAATTCGACATTGAATCTGTACCTGCATCAAAGAGAGAAAGATTAGAGACGTCAAAAGTAGCCGAAACATTTTACTTACCTGGAAGATTTAATTTGTAGGCATTGTCATTGATCTTTTTAAGGACTTTGAGTGGACCATCTCCTCGTAGCTGCAACTTCGACTTTCTTTGTTCTGAAAAAGGTAATTTCCTCAAGTCCACCAAAACCCAATCTTCTGGTTCAAATGTAACACACTTTCGCCCCTTATTTGATTGAGAAGTATAATGTTCATTTTTCTTCTCAATTGGCAACTTATCTTTTCATGAAGTGATTTCACCAAGTTGGCCTTCTTATTTCCTTCTAAGCTACCACTTTTATTCATAGGTAAACGAATTAAATTCCAAGGTGTTAATGAAATCTCAAAAGATAAATAAAAAGTAGTAGAATGTATGATCCTATTATATACAAATTTTATGAATGGTAAACACTCCTCCCAATTCTTCAAGTTTTTATTATGATATATAAGAATTGTATCATAGTCCTATTAACTACCTCAATTTGCACATTCATTTGTGGGTGATAAGTAGTAGAAAATAATATCTTAGTTCCCAACTTATTCCATAAGATCCTCCAAAAGTTACTAAGGAATTTAGCATCCCTATTTGATACAATGCTTCTAGGAATCTCATGTAAGCGCACTACTTCCTTAGAGAATAAATCTGCAATATTTATGGCATCATCAGCTTTATGAAATAGAATAAAATGTGTCATTCTACTAAATCTATCTACTAACACAAATATAGAGTCTCTTCATTTCTTAGTTCTAGGTAAACCCAATACAAAATCCATAGACACATCAACCCAAAATTCACTAGGAACAGGTAATGACGTATATAAATCCTGAGTTAGAACCCTAGATTTAGACTTTTTGCAAGTGATGCATTTACTACAAATTCGATCAACATCAACTTTCATTTTAGGCCAATAAAAATATTCGCCTAACATCTCTAAGGTCTTGTTAACCGTAAAATGACCCATGGGACCTCCACTAGGTGCTTCACGTACTAATAATTCTGTCATTGAACATTTAGAAACACATAACTTATTTTATTGAAATAAATACCCATCATAACTAAAAAAATCTATCCATAGCACCATTATGACATGATTCATATATATTATAGAAATCTAAATCATTTGCATACATATCCTTAACATATTCAAATTCTAGCAATTTGGCATCTAAAAAAGTTAGAAGCACGTACCGTCTTGATAAAGCATCTGCTACCACATTTTCTTTACCTTGTTTGTATTGAATAATATAAAGAAATGTCTAGATGAACTCCATCCACTTTGCATGTCTCTTGTTTAGCTTATTGACCCCTTAAATACTTCAAAGACTCATGGTCGGTGTGAATCACGAACTCTTTTGGCCATAGGTAGTGCTCTCATGTTTCCAAAACTCGAACAAGTGCATACAACTCCTTGTCATATGTAGGATAGTTGAGAGCTACTTCACTTAGCTTTTCACTAAAATAAACAATTGGCCTTCATTCCATTATATTGTTGATGACCTTACAGTCGACACACATCCTCTAGATTCCATCATTCTTTGGTAAAAGTAGCATTTCCATGGCACATGGACTCATACTCTCCATTACATACTCTTTACTCATCAAATCTTCCACTTGCCTTTGAAGTTCCTTAGTCTCTTCGAAATTACTCCGATAAGCCGACATATTTGGAATGACAGCTCCAGGTACGAAATCAATTTGATATCCAATTCCTCGAATGTGTAGTAGCCCACTAGGCATGTTCTCCAGGAACACTTCTTCGAATTCCTACAACAAAGAAGTAGCCAAACTAGGGAGGGAGGTATTAGATTCCTCAAGATTGATGAATGACTCCTTATAAATCAATAAGATCATATGTCGGTTCTCAACTACTACAATTTTCAACTCACTCCCTTTTGCAAAGAAATTTACTTTCGACATTTCTCTCTTCTCACAAGACTCTTTTTCTTTTCTCTCTTGTGACTCTACTTTTTTTCTCATTTTTAGCCACCTCACTATTTTCTCTCTTGCTCTCTTATTGTGAAATGTGAATCTACTCCCATTTTATCCCAATCTTTTTTCTTCCTCACTTTTCAACTTGATTTGATTTTCATATACTTGTTGTGGTGTCAACGGGGCAAAAGTACAAATTTTTCTTCTTTAGTAAAGTTGTGCCTATTTATATACCTATCATGATTACCTTTCTATTATATTATCATGACTTCCCCAACAAATTATGCCCAAAATGCATAGGAACTATATCACACGTCACTTCATAGGAACCATTAATAATCATGACTTGTTGTATTTATTAATTAATAAATTTAAATTTTGCTTAAATCACCTACACATCCCCTCTAAGTGTTAGTTGTGTCAAACATCGGTATTTCAGGTGGTATTGGAGTTTCAATTCGATTCATGGCCATAATTTAATCTAGATGAGTCAGTCTCTTTTCGTGCCTTCTTTTTTTACGAAAGCAATTATGCATATTAGAAGGTTAAAATGAGAGCCTTTTTAAGTCTCTGGACGAGCGAAATTGGGCTAGTGTATAAAATGGTTGGACTATTCTCTATACTAATGTTCCAAATGTAGTTACCCATAAGGACATATTACTTTGGACTACGGATGATCTAACTAACTCGAATAGTGAAGGGCTTCATACCTTATTTATGGATGTATCCGTTGAAGAGTTCAAGAAAGTATCAATATGTGAGCTACGAAAAAAGTTTAGGATATCTTGGAGACTACATACGAATGAACTAAAACTGTAAAGAACTTCAAAGTGTAGATGTTGACCACTAGATTTGAAGAAATTAGAATGAAGGGCGATGACTCGTTCAATGATTTCTATGCGAAGTTAAATGACATAGTGAACTCTAACTTCAATATTAGTGAGAAGATTCTCGAGTTTTAAATTGTTTGAAAATTTCTTAGATCTTTATTTGAGAGGTTTAGACCTAAAAATACTACTATGGAAGAGAACAAAGGCTTAGATGTAGTTAAGATATAGGAACTTGTAGTATTCCTCCAAACCTATGAAATCACCACATCTAAACTGAAAAAGAATAAGTTTATAACCTTGAACACCATTAAGGAAGAAAAGTATGATACTACTGATACTGAGATCCTTAGAAATGGGAGATAGCTTATTTTGTTAGAAATTTCAAAATGCTCTTATGAATAAGAGAAAACCTCAAGAGAAAAATAAGGTTGTCCCTAGTAAGTTCACGAAAGATAAGTGCAAAAAGACTAATACTAAGAGTTCTTATAAGAAATCTCAGTCAATAAGATGTCAAAAGTGTAAGTGTTTTAGTCATTATATGAATGAATGTCCTAGATATAAGAAGAACCTAAATAAAGAAAAGGGTAAGGCAATGGCAGTGTCACTTATTGATGATGAATCCAATTCAAGTGACAAGAGTGATTCCTCTAGCAGCGAGGATTATACGAACTATATGGCCTTCGTTTCTGTAGTTCAAAATGATTTAGACAAGGATAGTGAGAAGGTTGATGATGTTGAATATAGTGAGGATTCTGAATAAGCCTCTGGGGATGAAACAAAGATTCGTGCAGCATATCATAATTTGTTTGATGAGAGTCTTAGGATAAAGAAGGCGAATAAAGTTGTATTGAAGAAGGCTAGTAAGTTAAAATTTGTCAATGAGAACTTAGAGGTTAAGTTTAAAACCCTAACAAGCGATCTTGAGAAATCCAACACTCTACTCCATTCCTTCTTAAGTGGTTCTCAGAAACTTGATAATCTGTTGGGGATGAACAAGCTAACTAAAAATAGGCGAGGTCTAGGATATATTCAGAATGATAATAATACTGCCAGTACATCGAAAATCAATTTTGTTCCAGCCACCAACCAACCTAGGAATGTTATTAATCCTGTACCCAAGGGCAAAGGTATCTCATGACAGAGGCCTACTAGATAACGTAGGACCAATCAATCCAGAGACCAATATCAGCCATCGCATGGTTTTGAACCTAAGTTTATTCGTACGCACAATTTGTGGTGTACTAGGACATACAAGGTCCAGGTGTCATAAACTTGTGAGTAGGAGTAGGAATTAGGATATTTCTAGCAATGTTAACTTCCTTACCAATAAGGTTTACCACTTAACTGAAATAATGACACAATTGACTAGGATTACCTCTACTTTTAAGAAGGTTTGTGTTAAGAAAAGTTATCTCCCTGGTATGATGAACAATTGAACTGCTATGTTGCCCATATTGCTCTTAAATCTAAAAATGACTCTATGTGATATCTAGGAATATCAATTTGACTTGCCGGCTCGAGCCGCCCGTGGCTAGACCCAAAAAAAGTCAGAGTCGGCCTTGCCCAAGGCTCGGTAGAACCAAGCCAAAGCTCAAGTCGAGCCCTAGTTTAGGAAATCGGGCCGAGCTAAGCCAGCCCTTAGGGCCCGTGTGGCTAGCTACTATTAAAAAAATTGAAATGGAAGGTGGGAAAGTGGCAACTACTATTTAAAAGCAGCACATGTTATATATACAAAAATAAAAATAAAAACCGACCGGCCCGTTGAGGCCCGAACCAAAAGCAACACATGTTATATATAAAATTTGTGATTTGTGACCAATGAGTAATATGCGACTTACTAATTTTATAAATTTGTGACCGATGAACAAATTGTGATCTATAAAATTTTCGATTTATTTATGATCGATAAATAATTNATATGAAATTTTTGAATTGTGATCATAAAATAATTTATGACATGTAAAATTTGTGATTTGTGACCAATTATACAGAATTTGTGATCAAATTATATGAAATTGTAACTTTAATATATTTAATTAATAAAATATTTGTTTAATTAATTAATTTATAAATCAAATTTGAAAAAATCTGACATTTGAAATTTTAAACCCTAAATTCTTAAATTTGAAATAGGTAAAACTTAACCTCTTATTTATAATTTTTTCCCTTTCCACATAGTATTTAGTCTGGTCAAGCCCAATTCATCATAGTCCTGTGTGGACTAGATATTTGGCATCACAGCCCAATGGACCTCCACAAATTGTGCGTCAAATGCAAAATAGCTGTTTTCTTTGCTAGAAATATACAATCGTGTTACGGAAAAGATATTGAATAAATTATAGTTATTAATTTGGTTCTTGAATTTTTTACGAAAGAGTAGTTTTAAGCATATACCTTTCATTGGCAAGAATGAGATCCTGAACATAGTATTCCTTTGAGGCGTTTGGGCAAACAAGCCTTTTAGGATCCATGTCTATTATTACTCCAACGACATCTATAAAAAAACAAGTCAAATACAATTAGCAGTAACCTTTTTGATTCACAAAGGTAATAAACTTAGTTTATACAAGAGAATGTGTTACCAATGTCAATGTTTGAATCCATGTACTGTTCAAGTTTTGACCAAAACTATATTTTGAAGATAATAATGAACTATGATCTTCCTAATTTCATCAATTTTGGTTCTTTCGTTTATAGTCCAGTGGAGTTCCCCCAGAGTTGCTATGAATTCTGCCTTTGTTTCTTTTGAAAATCACTCGAGAAATTTGGTACATTCTACTAGGTATCAGTTGACATTCTAGTGCATCTATATATTGTATATTGTAGCATGAATCTCATTCTTCTGCTTAAAAATCAGAGAACATGACTATATAAAATTTTTCCATGAAATGAAAATCACAAAGTATAAACCAAAGTGCATTTGTCATGAAAACATTTGAAGACATTACGAGCTTGTTCGTCAATACGATAGCAATTATATGTTCAACCTTAAAAAATGCCACTATGCACTTATTAAAGCTTCTTTAATTAACTAGTAGTAAGCACGTGCTTTACATGTCTTACGTATTGAATGAACGATGCGCATAATATTTTTGAAGTACTAATACTATTTTTGAAAGTAGTTGAGGTGTGTATATATATAGTTTTTACGAAATTATGTATTTTATAATGTGAAAATGTTGAATAAACTGAAAAACCTAAAAAATCCAAACTCCTCATTGAACATAGATTTTAAGACAACCCATAATTGATATTTCCCTGAGTTTAACTTCTTCCTATTTGTATTTATCATTACTTAAATATACTCAAAATCAGACATTATTAAAATCTCTTAGTCTCAATAATAGTAATAATAGTACAGATGTCGATCATATCAAGAAATTGTACACGGAAACACACCAATTACTATTTTAAGGAAATGAAAAGACAAACGAATACATACAAACATCAAGGTCTATGAAAAGACCCATTAAATAAGAATTGATGTAGGGTAAGAAACTCTAGACCTAGACAATGAATTATTCGAAATTAAGCAAATTAGAAATTGGAGCATACTTGTCTACGGGAGGAATGAACAACAGAGACACCTTCCAAGTCGGGATAACAATAGTATAAAACAAAAATAAACAAACAAATTTTACAAAAAATAAAATAGTATTGATATGTGACGAATTATATAATATTATCATCATTGAAAAATATTTCTTAAATATTTGTACTAAATTGTAGGACTTAAATGAGAGGAAAACTACAATTTGTATATTATTTCTGAATTTTTTAAAAGTCAAAAGTCTTATTAGGAATTTATTATTGAACTAAGTTCACAAACATTAACATAGTTACAATCAAAGTTCTAATATATTTTGATTTGTCCACAACAAGAAAAACATATAAGATTATGTTGATATCATTTCATTTTGTATAACAATTTCAAAAATCGATGATCTCAAAGAACAAATTAATGTGTTAATTATTTCAATTTACTATTACATTTCACTATAAATTATTCGACAATTAAAGCCATATAGTCAGTCTTATAGTACATTCACAAATATTCATATGCCAATATAATAGGAAAAAAAAAATCAGAAACCAATCAATATATTAATATAACACCAATCATATATAATAATAAACTAAATACATAAAAATTAACCAAAGCATATAGTTAGTACCTTATGAGATGAAATCCACATGGACCAAAATAAGTCCAATGTCCTTCCCTCTAATCTTAAATGCATCAAAAGCTTACCCAATTATTGAATTCAAACCCACCAAAGCCTACGCTTCAACATCTTTAAACATTATTATGTATTTAAGTTACATATTAAATGAATTTAGATATACCATTCATGAAAAAATGAAGAATTTTTTAAACGTATAGTGAATTAATTGTAATGTTTTTAATGAAAAATCGAGGGCATTGAGAACCATGTTTAAAATTATAAGTTGCAAAATTAACTTAATGCATTAAAAATTCGGAAGATTAAATAAGGATATAGTTGACAAAAGAATAAAATTTAAGGATAAAATTGTTAACTAAATGAAGGTATATTGAGCATAATTGGTTTTGTGTAAATATGGTTAATGGTAGGTAAACCCCCAAATTGAATGCAATTTGATGAATTAGGTGTGAAATAGGTGAAATTAGAGCAAAATAGTAGTTGATTCGAAGCACCTTAAGATCAATCAAATTGTAATTGGTCAATTGGAAGAATTAATGGAGTGTTTGGTTAAAAAAATCATAAATTCCGGGAGCTTGCATCGTGTCAATTTTTAATGATTTTGGAATTAAGAAGACTTAGCCCCTACTTGTCTGCCATTAAAGTAGAAAAAATGAGTTAATTTTTGGATAATGTATAATTGAAAATAGGTTTGAGAAAAAAAACATTGAATTGAAATAATGTTGGACAAATAGGGGCTTAATTGTAAAAATTAGAAAATCAATAACTAAAATTACATTAGAAAATGAATCAAATTGAAGGGAATTGTTCATTTTTCTTCTCAAACTCTTTTTGAAAACCAACTGGAACAAAGAATTCGACCTCTATCTTGTTCTATAACTAATATCTCAGTCCAACAATGGAAGGTAGACGCTCTTTAGTTTAAAAATCCATAACTCTTATGAGAGAGAGAGAGAGAGAGAGAGCTTTGTTCAACAATTCCATAAATGTATTCAAAACTTTATAGATGCTAGTTACAAATACATACATACGTACATACCTACTTTAATACATCTATTTCTTGGTTGAAGAAGAAGAATAATGAAAGAGGTTGATCAATGAACCATTGAAGAAATTCAAGAATTTCAAGATTTCATTCCATCTTCTTTCCAATTATTCCATTTCGGATGATGTTGTATCATTTGAACTGTATTTTTGTACTTAATTTGACGCTTGGCTAATTGCATATATGTTAGGATAACGTTGAACCCTTTGAAGTTTTGACATTTAATTTAAATTTTGACGTTAAAAGTATGTGCTAAATTTTGAATGATTGATAAGGTACCTTTTAATTAATTGATTGATAATTAAATTATTTTGCATGATCCTTTGTTATGTTCTTCTGATTTTAATGCTTCTTTACATGTTTACGTCTTCCATAGAAATACAGAAAGTTCACATGTGACGATATGTTTAGTTTTACTCAAGAGACATTATTAAACGAATTAAAAATATTTATCTTCATATCTAAATGTGTGTCTAAATTATGGATTGATATTATAATGATGGAAGTAGGAGGTTTTGAGATTCTAGTATTTATCAATTACTTGAGTTTCTTAACATTTCTAATTTGTTAGTTTGATTAGTTATATTAATTAATTTAGGTATAAACATTAGATTGTTAATATAAAATTTCTCACAAATATTGCTATTCGATTAAAGTTGACGTTAATTAAAAACTAGATTAATTACTTAGTTCTTGTGAAAAAGATACTTTATTCGATACTTTACTACTTGGCTATGATATCATATACTTGTAGGATTTTAGCGATCAAGTTTTTAGAACTACATCTAAGTCCATTAGTAGGAGGTTTTGATACTTCGTTCCATTTCTTTGAAATTCTATGTGCAGTTTTCTCAACAACAATAACTTTAGCAATCCAATTATGGTCTCCCGGAATTCGTGCTATCAACTTGTAATTCAAACTCATTGTGTTATCTGCGAAGAAGATAAGCGTAAATTAGTTCTTTGAGTTAACGAGAATCTAAAACGAGTGAGAGGAAATAAATTAACATTTCACAGTGTTACAACCTTAATTTTTAGAATAATTCTTGGTGTTTATAATTTTTGGTACATAGGGGTATCCACACACTCATAAGGTCTTGTGAGAGTGCAGACACCCCTATATGTCAATAATTATGTACATGTAGTATGTCCCTAATATTGAAATTCATATACATGTAGAAAAATTAACAAATTTCATCGAAAATGGAGGTTCAGTATATCATGAATCTAAAAGGACTTCCAAAAAAGCTAGTGAATTTTAATTGAACAATTAAATCGAGCCAAAAGGCAAATATTAACAAGAAATTGGCTTCATTGTACATTGAGTGGCTAAATTTGTTTTCAACCAGTTAAATACAACGTACAAAATATACTCCAATTTAATTAAAAATCAAATAAAGTTAAAGGTACGGAAAGGTTTTTTTGTATACAAATTTTATGCACGGCCATTTCACTTAAAAAAAATCTCTCCCCACCTATCACAGGGGGCCAACTGGTCGTGGTCCTTAACATCAAGCATAATCCATGTCTACAAATATTATTTGTTAATATTGCTCCAACTTTTTGTCTCTTCCACTTCAATGCAAGTTGACTTAGAAATATTACTAATATTTGAAAAGGCAAAACAATATGTTATTGGATTTTGACAAGAGGGACAAGAAATAAATTGGGATTTGTTTGGTAATTCTCATTTGTTTCAGCTTATTCCTAATCGCAAAATCGTTATATTTGATGAACTAATTTAAACGATAAGTGTAACCCCAAACTCATAAATACAATATAGGAGAGCAAAAAAAAATATTTAAATGAGCAATTCGATAAGTCTTAAGTCTCAAATAATAAGTCAAATTTTAAGATTAATACTTTAAAATTAGTCACCACCTTGTGAACATTTTCTTGATGGGAACATTTTCTTTTTTATATTATTATTATTATTATATATCTCTATAGACGAAACTATCCCATATAGAAATTAAATATTTCCGCTGATTAATTCAAACCTTGTTCAAAGATTTGGTCAAGTTCTGCTCGGAATTAGATGAGTAAAAAATGTTATCATTTCAACTAAGTAACAATTTGTGACTTTTGCGGGTTGTACATGCATGCTTCATATAATATTACAAGTTACATCAACAAGTTCAAATCCAAGAAATTAGTAATCAAACTAAAATAGTTTTGTTCTAATTCGTCCAAGCATGTAAATGAAAGTGATGCAATATTTGATGTTAATTAGTTCTAGTTTGATTTAGCGAAAAGCCGGATTTTAGTAAATTGTAATAAAAGTTGATGAAATATGTAGATTAAAAAGTTGATAAAAATTGTCGTTGCTATGAAATTTGCAAATGAAAATGAATTGAGGAAAAAATGATGGTCAAATAAGGATTTAGCATTAAAATTTAAACTTTCATATAAATTTGTCGAATGTCATTTACACTAATCTATTATCTTTGTTGTTCAAGATTCAACTTTTATTTACATACACGAGATGTACGTAAGATTAGACTTTAGCTAAAAAAAAAAAAAAGCATTTGATGTTAAGGTTATAAAAAATAAAGTTTGTGCACTGAAACAAAATATCTATATTTAGCCTTTATTCATTAGGGATTAAAATTTTAATTTTAAGTTAAGTTAAATTCAACAATCAATTTTTACAATGTGAAAATTACCTATAAATTATGCATAAAATGATTATTGCATTCAAATGTGTAGAACATCCTCATAATGTCACTAACATATATATGATTTTACAAAATATTACACAAGAAATAGTTCGAAATTTTACTTTTGATAATCTTACTGTGAACAAAGTTGTTATCGAAAAATTTATTAATGATTTGAACCCTGCATTTGGAAGGTTATTTTTTTATCAACGTTGCGTATATCACATTATTAATTTGATTGTAAAATATGGATTAGAACATATATGATTATCTTTAGATAAAATTAGACAAGTACTAAATTTTATTACTGTGTCACCATCAAGAAAGCAAGCATTTAATAATTTGTGTTCAGAGTATGACTTACAAGAGAAATCATTTTTCATTGATGTAACTCTACATATTTTATATTACAGTTGTCTGAAAATTATGATAAATTTATTTCAATATATTATAATTGTAAGCATACATATGATCCGAACATAATTTGGAAGATTGTGAATGGTTTCTTGCATTTTGTGTGAAGAAATTTTCAATACCACAAAAGAATGTAGCATGTTTATTACCCAACATTTTCACTTGTTTTACAACATTTTTTCTACATTTCACAAACATTTCATAAATATAGGAATTTGCCCGTTTCTTTTATGTAGTTTATTTGATAGAGTTAAAATTTCATAAATATTGGGAAGAGTTGTCCTCTTCATTTCTATTAGATTCGGTGATAGATCATCGACTTATTTAACTAGCACAAAAGTTATTATAAAAGGGATTTCAAATTTCATGAATGTAGAATTGTCACATGTGCATATAAAATTTATGTTATATGATATGTATAAATATTATATTGAAAAAGGAGGCCATGATAGTTTTACTTCCCAAAGTTCTTTTTCAAAAAATATTTCAACAAATTTAGATGATTTATGAAATTATTTAGACACCATACCAGTGTCCCCTCATTTAGTTCTAGTTCATCAATATCTAAAGTAATAGATATCAATTGTTCTAATCTCGAAATTGACTTTGAGTTAGCTAGGTATATTTGGGTGGACGTTCGTAATTTATTACAACCAAAAGAATTACATGAATTTAGTCATTTATCATGGTGGGAGTAGAGGTGGCAATCGAGCCGAGTGGATGATTTTCTTATTTATCTAGTTAAATATTTTAATTCGAATAATGTTATGCAGTCACATTAGGTTAAATGTGGCAATTGAGTCGAGCGGTCGATAGAGGTGGCAATCAAGCCGA
>CAIGRB010083138.1:35553-52775 GCA_903798255.1 Fraxinus quadrangulata | reverse complement strand
ATGTTAGGAATATATTTGATCGCTATCGAGAGATACTTTCAATTTAATTAGGAACATTGACCAACAAGAATGATTTCAAATTATCACTTTAATTGTTACACTAAAAATGGAATAATAAGGGAGATTCGACATCATAGCAATGCATCTCACGTATTTGAAAAACATATTATAAAGCCTCGAAATTTTCATAGAATAGAATTAATTATTCTATATGCTTTTTAATGTTTTGAAAAGTTAGGGACAAAAGTATATATATATATTAAATTTATTTTTATATGTGTCAAATATTTAGATATTGATAGAGCAATGATAAGTATATGGATATTGGGTTCATTGGATAGATCATAATTAATCATGTATATTAGGCTCGAGAAATTAAAAATTAATTCGAATAAATGAAACCCAAGTTATCGAGGTCGAAAGATATTATCTTAAATTATTATTTAGTTAAGTTAATAAGTTAGAATACAAAGGCGACATGTGTAGAGTAAGTTTATAGGTTGATTTTTGAGGAAATTTCACAAAATGTCCACCATTGCAAAAAAATGTCCATTTTGAAATAATTTAGACCAAAATACCATTGTTAACAATTTATAATTCCACATAAATACAAAAATGCCCACTCTATTAAAAATTTTATTGGCCAATAAAATTTTGACACATAACTCTAACCTATTTATTTCAAAAGTACAATTGTCAAATCGCAATAAATGCAATTTTTCTCATTGACACAGAAATGTCGAGAACGGTATGTCAAATGTAGAAAAATGTCATGTTCAAAATGAAATGTCATTCTAAACGTTTAATATGTCGAGAACAATATTTAAAATGTCGATAACATTTAATATTGCGATTTGACATGTGTACTTTTGAAATATAAATATGGTTCAAATATCGAAAACGACATTTGAAATGTCGATAATATAATTTGAGTGTAGCTTCTCGTGAAAGCTACTTCTCGAAATTTGTGAAAAATTGGAAAAAAACAAATTGTTTCATTTTTCTATTAAAGGCATAATGGGCAATTTGATACAAAATTCAAAATGGTGGATATTTTTCAATTGACATCCAAAAAAGTGGACATTTTTTAAAATGCCCCTTGATTTTTATTAAATAAGGATTTTGTATTTTTAAAAAAAGGGAATTGTGAGGCAGTCACATGTGTAGGAGTATTTGAAAATGTGTCAATTGGTTTTATTTTAATACTATTTAATGGCCTTGATTTTGGGACTTGGTAGTTGGGAATAGTTTCGAGAGTACAGAATTCATACAGGAATTTAAAATTTCTCACATGGGGGTGGCCCCACATGATTAAAATAATGCCAAACCACTTGTGGCTTGACTCTTTTGTTGGATAGGGAAGGAAGTGATTTTTAATTGTACGGATTATCGGGATTGTGATTTTTTGGTTATATCAACGAAAGTCAAAGATATGACATGATATGATGTAATAGGCATGATATGATTATCTGGTACTAAAGATATGATATGTATTGAGCTCTTACCCATTTGTAAAAATATGATGACGGTATGATATATTTTATGCATAATTTAATATTTTTATTCGGGATTTGCACCATTAATTCGTGTCAAATTGAGTATTCACATGTATTCACCCGTTTTTTCTCCTACTTCTCATAGGTTATAACGGGTCGTTGGTTGGCGAGCGATGAGATGTTGTCGTGGTGTCAGAATTTATAGAACTAAATAAATAATCCAGTGTAACATGACTATGAATATTTTTTTTCAGCATTATTTTGATTTATTTATCACGTAGATCTTGTTATTTGGTACGTATTTTATTTAGATATGTTTCCTACATATTTTTTTTATTATTATTATTTATTATTACTAGAACCAAAATTTTTACTTTGGATTGTTTGGCACTCTATTATTTGTAATTATATTACTTGACCGTGCACTTTTCAAAGGATCAAATGGTTTCTGAAATTCCAAAAAATTAGAAGATGATTGCAATTATATTACCTGGTATATGGACGTATGGTATTTTTGTATGGTGTATCCTCATTGGCCTTGCTCTTCAGTTTATCAATTTGTTGTTTGCTTAGCTTTAGCATAGCAACCGTCGTTGGCTTCTTCCGCTCCTCCATATTGTGCGAGTGCCCTACCAAGAGCGGTGGTGGTGTCAACTCTATGTGCTCGAATTTCGGCGCGGACGGTGGTTCCCCAATAAGCAGAATATTCCGGTCGAGAATAGGGAAGATACCAGTCATCTTCCTGCACGCAATTTTGGCCCATTCACTAACAAAATGCGTCGCACTTATGCCATCTGCTAAAATGTGTGAAATGCCCAAGCCGAGACATATACCCCCGCAACTGAATTTAGTGAGCTGTACCAAAAGCAATGGTTGTTCGTGAATTGGAGTTGCATGATATTCTACTTTTGGAATAAGCTCTCTCATTGCTTCATTTGGAACAAAATTCTGAATATTATAGTCTTCAATCATCAATTCAGACTCAGCTTCCACCAGCGTAGCTCCCTCGGCGTTGCAATGAAGTTCAAGGCGGCCTCCGCCAATCTCATGAAGGCGCCCCGCTAGCGGGTAGAAAAGTACAAGTGCTTTGCTCATAGACTCTTTTAGAATTTGGAGTGCGTGAGAATACAGAATATCCTCGTTGAGGCGATAAAAGTAGACAGTGGGAGCGTGAATCAGCGTCTTAGTTTGATCAATTTCTGATAACTGCAAGATCTCATTTGGCGTCGACTCGGCGGGTTGTACTGTGTGAGTTGCTGCTACGTTCACCATTTTCGTACAGGATATAGAAGAAAGGGAAATCTATGGAGGTCTTTTGCTTTCCACTATTTAATAACCAGGAAGTAAACAACGTGCCTCATTCTCAATCGTATTTTATAAGTAGGATCTTTTAACGTGCGGATCAAAATTTACGTTTACGTACGTGACATTTTATCATTTATCAATTTAAAATACAATCATTTTTTCATTTAATATTTTTCCTATGTCATTTTCGATAATCGCTTAAGTACATTTTTTATGTACAAGTAGCAAAATTCGTTTATATGTAAATAACAAAATAAGTCGGCCTTAATTTTTTTTTTTAAAAACTATGTTTTAAATAGTATTTTTCGAAGAATGTGCGGTTAAAAAGTAGTGAAAATTTTTAGGTTTACGTCTAAAATATTATTATGTAAATATATGATTGAAAATGAATATGAGAAATAAATTAAAGTAATTAAATACCGCGAAACAGGGCTAAATAAATTTGTTTTTATCTTAACTATTTAAATTTGAAATATTTTTTCAATTAGAAAGATGTAAAATTAAATTTTAAAGCTTTGTATGTGTTTCCGTTTTGTACAGGTGACTCCATTTTTCAAAGTAATATCATGTTAAAAATATCCCATACTACTTATTGTTTCCTTGTATTTTCGAGCTTACCAGACAGATCTATGCCCTATTTTATTCCCTTTTTTCCAAAGCTTTGGTAATGAAAAAGTCATGCTAACATCTCGAAGGAAAATCTATTTGAGCATTGACAAAATAAGTTGTACAAATAGTTTTTATATTAGCCAATGTTTGGTTCACATAAAACCAAATTTTTACTTGATTTTAATAAAAATGTTGATGGAACGTATGGTTGAAAAATTTTGAATGTTATGAATTGTATGGTTAAAATGATTATTAATTTTAATAAATTATGATAATTGAGCCAAACGTAGACTTTTATATCTTTTGGTTTCTCCACTGCATTCTTTTTTTTTAATCAGTAAATGTTTAGTTATATTGATAAAAAATTATATACAAATACACCGGATATTCCCGAACGAAATATCAATCAAATGACCGTATAACTACTCCAGACATACACAAGCAAACAAAAGAAAGAAAATGATGTACAAACGATATAAATTAGTGACTCATAGCTAATAACTCTCATTAAAATCTAATAACTCTCATTAAAATCTCCACACTCCAACGTATTGAGTTGGTGTCGAAACATTTATTAAAATGTACTAGGGTAGTTGGATTTGTGTTCTCAATGTTAGTGATTGATTGATTTTAGACGAAGTCCTGGTCGTGGCCCTTTTCCAAAGGAAATGATGGTTGTAATTATGGTTGTACAGCATGGTGATAGTCCCAGTCCCCTCACACGTGATGGAGCCCACCATGAATAAAAAATTCATGGGCCCCTCTATGGTTGTGACCCTTTTCTAATTATAAAAACATCTTTTAGGGTTCTGCATTTTTAGGCTTATAATATGCTGTGGATTTTAGGATTATAAAACATATTGACAATATAAATTATTTTTGTATATTAAAAAGTCACATAAAAAAATTACATGTGAATTTTGATATATATATATATATTAACAAGTCACATATTTTATGAGAGTCAAGCTTATAAGAATCACTTTTTAACAAGTCACCTAAATAATGGATGTTTCTTTATGTCTTGCTCTTTTACATGTTCTTTGTATTAAGAAGTGACCAATTTTGTAACCCCTTTTACACGAAGTCGTACAATACCAAGTTAACCTGGCTCTCTTTCCCCCACCCACCAGACTAACAACTATAAAACAACAGCACAAAGAAACAAGCATGGACACGCGCGCACACGCATGGGAGATAGAGAGGGAGGGAGGCAAAGAGACTTCCATTGAGAAAGGCCCTGATAGAATCAAATTCAAATACACAACTCTATAGCATATCCAAAGACTTCAGACGAATCAAAAGCTTTGACAGTCAAACTCTAACGTTGCGAAACCAACTTAAGCAGCAATTTTGGTTGTAAAGTGATCAGGACAGTGAGTTATTTAAAAGGTACAGCTTGTTTCCGCAGACAGCTGTTTCTGATATGTTCCTGCTCACCAATTAGAACCACCATCTGGAGAAGGGTTATAATCCGTTGGTCTTATGATATTCACGTCTTCAAATTCATTATCATCTGCAACACCATGTAAATCATTAAAAATAGCTATTTAGCAAGAAATGACTCAAAATAGGATGATTTTTCTTTCAACAGAATTCCTATCCATGGAATAAGCAGTCATGGCATAAATATTATAGTGAATTGGGGAGTAACAGACACTACAGAAGAAATATTAGTTAAACCACTTCAATACTTCATACCAAACACGATCTTAAAGTCCAGTAGCAGGGAAAATGATGACAGACAGCTGAATATAAGATTACTCAGCCATGCTCAGTGTTTCACTTTAAATTTCCATATTTTTGTTTAGCATAAACTAAGGAAGCGATAATCACTTCCACCAGAATTGCTGAAAAGACTTAGGGTCTATTCTCTTTGCTGTTTTCAAACCGTTTTCTGTTTTCGATTTTCCAAAATATTGAAAACGCATTCTCTTTCCTATTTTCGAAAAACGTGTTTTTGAAAACAAGTTTAAAATTTACAAAGAAAACATAAAACAACAAATTTGTCATTTTGGGTGTTTTCAGTTAAAACCAAGCCAAAATTTTCAAAACACATTTTGAATGTTTTCGGTTTTCTTTGTCACCCCAACCACCACCATTGCCGCCGCCTGAAACCAAAACCACCACTGTAGCGTCGCGACAGAAAATCAAGAAAAATGTCCGCTGACTACAACCATCGCCGCCTGCACCAACCACCAAATTGCAACACAACACCACTACAACCACCAAATCGCAGCAGACCGCAGCAGAACCACCACTCCATCCAACCCAAAATCGCACCCAACTCAAATTGGAAACACCCAAAACTGCACCCAACCCAAAATCACACCGTTCTCAGCAACCTCACCCAACCCACTGTTCGCAGCAACTGCACCGTTCTCACCACCATTCTCAACAACCAGCAACACCCAAAATCGCGACACTTTCCCAAAATCGGACCCACCACCAACCTAAAATTGCAATGGTGCGTTCGTAGCAGCGTCACCATTCCCAAAATAGGACCCATCATTGTTCCCAAAATCGCACCCAACCTACCGTTCGCAGCAGCAACTGCACCCAACCCCAACCACTGCCTATAAAAAAAAAGAGGGGAGAGGAAGACAATGAGAGAGACGATAGAGAGGGGAAGAAGAGAGAGACACTAGAGAGAGGGGGGAGGGAAGGGAAATATCGAAAGTAAACGCATTTTGGGTTTTTTAATTTTTGAAAACAATTTTTCAAAATGCCAAAAAGAACACATTTTCAACAATCTCAAAATGGATACTCAAAACACAAAACTCAAAATAAATTCAAAACTCAAAACATAAAACCAAAATACAAAGAGAACAGCCCTTTAGTCTCTAATATTAAACTCAAAAGTTCATATTATTTTAGCATTTCAAAAGGAGTTGCACTTGTATAAATAGATAAAGTCATCAAAGACGCAAAGCTTTCCTCTGTTTTCATATGCAAAGAATATGGCGTAAATTATTCATCTCATTTTTAAAATGAGCAAACTCTTCAATAGTCGAGAATAAGTGAGATGGGGGTAGGTTTAAGGATAAAAGAAAAGGCGTGACATACAAAGTCGAGGAAATATTTTGCCAGCAGATTTGTTAGAGGGAAGAGAAACAATTTGCCTATTTACTTGCATCACTACTAACTGGTAAGGACAATATTCTTATTCGACCAAGTTCTAACTAGCAATATGTCGATTACACATCGGAGATTGGTAAGAACTGAGGGACAATGCCTCACATAGATTCCCGTCCACATGCCATAATGATAATATTCTCACTTATTAGGTTGACTTATTTTCTCCTAGAACTTATCAGAGTACAAGAAGTTGCTCACTTACCTTTCTGTCATGAACACAGAAAACAGAGAAAAACCTTCATCCTCGACCAATTTCCACTTTCATCGCCACTCCATCATTGCAATTTATTTGAAACATAACTTGAATTCTTCTTATAGATTTTATTTTATTCCTAAAGTATGACAATATCCAGCTTCTGGAGGAGGAGGAGGAGGTGGAGGAGGACTTCAATATCATTTATATATCAACTCAGTTGTTTACAGTATTAAATATTAATAGTCATCATTATACATAAAGGTTGAAATGGAATTTTCTACATTTTTCAAGATTCTAGTCATTGTTATACTTAAAATTCATATAAAAATACAAAGTTACCAAAATAAAAAATAAATAAATAAATAAAAAAGAATCTAACTCAACAGTTATAATATGACGAAAATAATTTAATAAAATAAGCATATTTTGTTGATTATTTAATGAAAGTTACTTGTCAAAAGTAAATATTTCTCCTCGACTGAAAAGAACTCAACTTTAGTGAGCCAAACTGTCATATTGGTCTAATGTAGACATCAAATCGCCCATGTCGTTATCCAAGTATACTCAGTACTGTGAACAATATATTTTGTAGATGGATAATACCAAGAGATGTAATTTTTTAGAAAGGGTTACTTTGATCCCAATTAATGACATGAAAAGGAATGAGGAGAGAAAAATTGGAGAATTGAGAGACATTTCAGTATTGTTGAGTATATCATATCAATTTCCAACATAATCCAGAAATGCTTGTCCTGATTGTACTTAAAGTTCCTATAGAAATGGAGAGTCGCCAAAATAAGATAAGAGAAAATTTCTAACTTCAAACTAATAATTATGATGAGCAATAAATTAAAATATACTTTCTATTTATCTATTTAACTCCTGCAGTAAGCATATATTTTTTGTACGTCTTCATTGATATTTCTTTCATGCACATTATATCAAATGTCGTTTCAAGTGAAAAATTCTTGATATTAGTGCTTCGTAACCAATAAAAACGTGCAAGAACTTTAAATAATCAAATTATAAAACAGACTCATCTTTCGCGTTGTTAATGAAATAGCATGTACATTTATCTCCAGTATTTATTTTACTTTAAAAAAAATAACAATCCATTCCAATTATTCTCATCCTTTTTTGATCGTGACTACTAGTCGAGAAACTCTTTTATACTTCAGGCTGATAATGGAGTGAGTCAGTCAAGATCATGGAATTTAGAAATAAAAAATAGACCAGCAAGATGCAAACTAAATGAATACGTCTGATCAATAAAAGCTAAATAATAAATCAGAAACATCTAAAGAAAGTAAAAGACCTTTTCTCAGAGTCAGGGCCAAAACAGCATCATTTTCAACCTGAAAACACACGGCAGTATGACAGCATATCATATAATCATACTACTTACTATGCAAAGGTAGTTATAATGAATGTAAGAGCAGTTGATGCGTTAAAATTAAACATACAAAACCTTATATCTGATTCATTTCTTGTATAAATACAAGAAGATGACTAGCTAACTAAAAAAAGAAGAAAAGATGTACAATTTTGTACATTTTTTCACATTAGTATTTGAGAAAATACCTTCTGATCTGCCAATGATTTTGAATCATCTAACACTTCCCTATTTGGCATTAGTATCAAGCGCTGATCATTAACAGGTTGATCAATGAGATCTTGCAACTTGTCCTTGATTTGTAAAATTGTCTCACTTGGCACACATGTCAGAAAGTAAGTAATCTTATTACGCTTGACGCGAATATACATTGCCTGTGTGATAAAATAATCAAGCAATCCAATCTATTAGCTTGAATCAACCACTGTAGCAAACTGATAGAATAGAATCAATATGTCGAACATACTACAAGACTTCACCCGGAATAGTACAAAAAGATATTCATCCCATAACTAAATCACAATCCTTCATGAACAATCAAATGGAAATGCGACGAATAAGGAACTTCAATAGGTTCCATTAAAGGTACTTTTAAACATCATCCAAAGCCCTTTGTGCACCTTGGAATTCAAATAAATGAACACATGCAACAATCATCATCAAACCCAGTCAAATCACAACATTCACAAACCAATAAAATTATCCATAATAGAACAGGACAAATTTCATATATATCTCCTCTTTTCAGTCAACTACAAAATCATAATGTACTTTGATTGGTTGATGTCCATAAACAATGTAGTGCACCAGCTAAATTAATGCTTAATTTCATACTACCTAATCATTATGTTTGGTCCAAAATACCAACCGGTGTGCTCCTCGAAACCACAGACAGATAATATTTAGTAGCTTAAGAGCTGACAGCATTCATATCTAGGTTCCAATTCATTGACTTGCATTCATAAATAGGGTAGCATGTGCCATTGTTTACATTGTTTCTACAATTCTAACATACCCAGAACTTGTTCAATTGATCGCATATGACAGAAAGATGTATTACCTCACCTCAGATCAAGGTGACAGAATTTGAACCTGTGTCCTATGTACCCAAAATGCACTGAATAGACTGCAATACACTAGAGAATATATCACAAGAAGTTCCCTTGCTAGTTGCTACACAGTCATTTTATTATTATCCGCTGTTTAATTTAAAGCATGTATTTTGGAAGAGAGGTTGCCCTATTTTCTTAATGGCTTTCGAGTTGTTGCTGTCAAGTGGACAAGGTTCAAAGGAAATGGGCCACATTAAAACTAAGACCTATTGTTCGTGCAATTCAAGGTCCTTGGCTTCTTCTCCTAAGAACAAGTGAGAGCCTACTGTCCAATAAATGAGAGCGGCTTTCCCTCTCTTAGAAAACAAAAACATAAAAAGGGGAAAGATTTATGTCACAGTCAGGTATCTTCTCATATCAACTAGTTTTTAACTAGTTCATTTCATTCATTTCAGCGCGATTCGACGTCATTATATGGCCATTAGTATGCCGCAAACCCAACTGATTCATCCTCCATTTAATAAAAGCAACATTAATATAATGATTACATTCTGCATGTGATGGACTATAGCGATATTAGACCTCGTTTTAACAGTAAATTTGATTCAGAAAGGTAAAATATTCACTATTTGGAATAAGAAATGCAGCTCCCTAATATGATTCTCAGTCGAACACTCAAACAACCTCTATTGTGATTTCCCCCTTTACTGATTATCAACAATTTATTTTTAATATCATTTCAAGCATAAGTCAAACATCAAACCTTTATAGATTTAGATCCTTACTGAATTAAAGCTACCAACAGACATAAAAGAGCAGAATTTCAATAACATCTAGCAGGGGTAATCCTAAGTTCAAAATGAAGGAGCACTGTACATATCCATCCAGCTCAACAGTCATCAATAAAGGGAATAATTCTTGATGGTTCAAAAAACAGTAACACATTAAAACAACTCAAATTATTGAATTGAACCATATTTAAAATTTCAAGATCACCCATAAACATCTAAAAATTAGGTTCGAGTAATGTGGCATGAAATTGAGCTGTTTCTAGAACAATTGACTGCTTCTGATATGTATATAACATCTACAGACGCAGGAAATTTCAAGGAGATGAATCATTGCAAGGAAATCTAACCGTTTGAACATCCGGGCTATCTGGACGCGATGACTGCGACATATTACCTCCAGAAATTGGGGTCTTCTTTATTTGTTTTTATAGTTTGGTAATTGGTACTGGGAGAATAAAAGTTTCAATTATTCGATACTGTGAAACGAGAAACTGCGAGAGTTCAACCCCAATAAAGCCATGTTTGGTTTGCAAGGATAATTTTGGTGAAAGCTCGAGGAGATTATTTGTAGCTTTAAGTAATTTTTTTTTTAAATAAGAAATTAGGGTAAAATTAGGGATGGCAAAATAGCTCGCCGACTCGGGTAGCCCGTGGCTCGACTCGAGCCATGTTTGGTTTGCAACGATAATTTTGGTGAAAGCGCGAGGAGATTATTTGTAGTTTTAAGTAATTTTTTTTTTTTAAAAAAAAAAAAAGAAATTTGGGTAAAATTAGGGATGGCAAAATGGCTAGTCGGCTCAGGTAGCCCGTGACTCGGCTCGAGCCATGTTTGGTTTGCAAGGATAATTTTGGTGAAAGCATGAGGAGATTATTTGTAGTTTTAAGTAATTTTTTTTTTTTAAATAAGAAATTAGGGTAAAATTAGATATGGCAAAATAGTTCGCTCACTCAGGTAGCTCGTGGCTCGGCTCGAGACTCAGAACCACCGAGACCCATTTTGGGGCAAATGCTCGAACCTAAGTCGGCCCGTGTCATAGGGCATTTTCGGCCTGTACGAGCCGAGCCCGTTAAAAAATAATAAAATAAATAAATAAAATTCAAAAGTTGTAGCTACACGCATGTGTTGTTTTCGGCCCGAATGAGCCGAGCCTGTTAAAAAAAGTAATAATAAATAAATAAATAAAATTCAAACGCTGCATACACGTTGCAGGTAGCTGCTACCCAAGCCGGCTCGTGTCATGGGTTGTTTTCGGCCTGAACGAGTCGAGCCTATTAAAAAATAATAAAATAAATAAATAAAATTCAAACACTGCCTGCAAGTGCAGGCCGTTGTAGCTACACGCATGTGCTATTTTCAACCCAAATGAGTCGAGTCCGTTAAAAAAGTAATAATAAATAAATAAAATTCAAACGATGCATGCACGTTGCATGCAACTATAACAGCTGGCTGCTGCACGTTGCAGGCAGTTGTTTCTTGTCAAAGGCAACGTGTAAAATTTTTGAAAATTTGAATTTGAAATTAAAATGTAATTAAAACGGATACATTTTTTTTTTTTCTATAAATACGCGAAAAAAATTTACAACTTCATATCAATTTACTTCAATCTATGTCCAATTTCTTTACTCAATATTCAGTGTTCTAGTCTCCAATTTCTTTACTTCATTTTCTTTACTCTAATATTCAATTTAGACATTTAGTTGAGTTCTAATTTCAATTTCAATCTCTAATTTCTTTACTCAATTTTATTCTATTTATCTTACTCTAATATTCAATACTCTGTACTATAATATCTATAAATGGATTTTACTAATGATGAAATTAATCAGTTTAAAGGTAATTCGAGTACTCCATCTGGCAACGAATGCATCTCAAAATGTTCCAATTGATTTAGAAGATTCAAGGATAAGATATTGTAAGTTTTTAAATTGATTAGTTTAAAAAAATTAAGTAATTTCTAAATTTTTTTGTTTCAAGAATATTTGTACACGATATTTTGTATTCTTGTATAATTTAAGTTTTTAAATTGATTAGTTTAGAAAAATACATAATTTCTAAATTTTTTTGTTTCAAGAAAAATTACACGAAATATTTTATTTATGTACAATTTTAATTTCACCTACGATGATTGTAGTCAGTCCCAAGTCCAGATAAAGGAGGGGAGTTTTAACTTTTATTTATAGAGTGTATAAATTACACAAATTTTAAATTATTTAAAAAAAAATTTAAATTTGACACGAAAAAAAAAAACTGAGCAAGCCTGGCTCATCCCGCTAAGGCTCGAGCCTTAATTTTTTGGTCGAACTTTTGCTTGGCTCGGGTCAAAAAAAACTCGAACCTTTTTTGCTCCAATCGAGCTTGAGCTTCGAGTTTCGGCTCGTAACTCGACTCGTTGATATGGCTAGGTAAAATGTTACGAACTCGAATTGCAAAAGACTTTACTTTCTTCTTTTATCTAAAATTTATAGGTACTTGACATATTTGTAGCAACCCAGTTTTTAATGAGTAAGAAATTGATTATAGTCATTGAAGTCACTTATAGAAGTTACTTAAGTTTTAACGGTTATACTAATAATTAATCGACCTGAAACATTTACAAAAATTCGTCACTGCTAAATTCTAACTTGGACACAAACAATACTAGATAATAGGCCAAGTGAGACAAAAGTGTCCCTTCTTACAAAATTCACCAACAACAATGTGAAATTTTACCAACTGACTGCATATTAAAATCAAATAAATATAGAGAATGACGTCATTGATAAACACACATTTAGCTACAATCAACTTCACTTCGTCTAGCATTGCATATTGATCAAGTCTGTGTTCACATTTGAATTTAACAGAATGTAAGGTTTTATGTTAACATTTTCAGTCGAATTATCATTAATATAAAAGTTATAAATTGAAATGGCTACCAATATAAATGAAAAATACTTCAATCGCCATTTTAAATTTGAGCTGTGTTAAGTGTACACTCGACTGTGTTAAGCAATTTATTCCTAAAGTTTGATTATAATCACGGACCCTCTCCTGAGTCTACACCAAGCATAAATCTTTAAATTTTATAATAAACTTGAGTGATTGTTGATAAAGTTGTAAATCTTATAAAATGTGTTTAATTTTAATTTTAATAAAAAAATCTTAATTGAACCAAATGGTCAAATTGTTTTATTACAAATTGTCCCTGTTTGGTAGTGATTAAATATAGCAGTTGTTTGGTTCCATTAGAGCATTTCGAAGAGAATTTTGAAACATGGGATGTTCTCTATTTTATCTAAGAGACTTTTTAAATTAAAATTTGAATTTAGAGAGTGTGTTTGACTCTCCTCTATAATTAAATAGATTCAAAATGTTTCAACTTTCAATGTAAGAAAATAATAAAATAATCAAAATAAAAGTTAGTTAAAATAAAAGATAAAGAAAAATAATAAATATTTTTTGAAAGTAGTAAAATTAAGTGTTAAATATAAAGACATATTGAAGTTTTTCAAAATTCTAACTCTTTAAATTTATAGATACTCTCTAAATAATAAAATATACTCTTTAAAAACAGAGAGTTTCTTGAAGATACTCTCATAATGAGAATTTGAAAAAAAATATTTTGGAATAATAATTTTTTTCAGACGCAGGAAATTTCAAGGAGACGAATCATTGTAAGGAAATCTAACCGTTTGAACATCCGGGCTATCTGGACGCGACGACTGCGACATATTACCTCCAGAAATTGGGGTCTTCTTTATTTGTTTTTATAGTTTGGTAATTGGTACTGGGAGAATGAAAGTTTCAATTATTCGATATTGTGAAACGAGAAACTGCGAGAGTTCAACCCCAATAAAGCCATGTTTGGTTTCGAAGGATAATTTTGGTAAAAGCGCGAGGAGATTATTTGTAGCTTTAAGTAATTTTTTTTTAAATAAGAAATTAGGATAAAATTAGGGATGGCAAAATAGCTCGTCAGCTCGGGTAGCTCGTGGCTCGGCTCGAGCCATGTTTGGTTTGCAATGATAATTTTGGTGAAAGCGCCAGGAGATTATTTGTAGCTTTAAGTAATTTTTTTTAAAAAAAATAAGAAATTAGGGTAAAATTAGGGATGGCAAAATGGCTAACCGGCTCAGGTAGCCTGTGACTCGGCTCGAGCCATGTTTGGTTTGCAAGGATAATTTTGGTGAAAGCACGAGGAGATTATTTGTAACTTTAAGTAATTTTTTTTTTTAAAAAATAAGAAATTAGGGTAAAATTAGAGATGGCAAAATAGTTCGCTGACTCGGGTAGCTCGTGGCGCGGCTCGAGACTCAGAACCATCGAGACCCATTTTGGGGCAAATGGTCGAGCCTAAGCCGGCCCATGTCATAGGTCATTTTCGGCCTGAACGAGTCGAGCCCGTTAAAAAATAATAAAATAAATAAATAAAATTCAAACGCGGCCTGCACTTGCAGGTCGTTGTAGCTACACACATGTGTTGTTTTCAGCCCAACTACCGAGCCCGTTAAAAAAAGTAATAATAAATAAATAAATAAAATTCAAAGGCTGCATACACGTTGCAGGTAGCTGCTACCCAAGTCGGCCCGTGTCATGGGTCGTTTTCGGCCTGAACGAGTCGAGCCTATTAAAAATAATAAAATAAATAAATAAAATTCAAACGCTACCTGCAAGTGCAGGCCGTTGTAGCTACAGGCATGTGCTATTTTCGACTCGAATGAGTCGAGCCCGTTAAAAAAGTAATAATAAATAAATAAAATTCAAACGATGCATGCACGTTGCAGGCAGCTATAACAGCTGGCTGCTGCACGTTGCAGGCAGTTGTTTCTTGTCAAAGGCAACGTGTAAAATTTTTGAAAATTTGAATTTGATATTAAAATGTAATTAAAACGGATACATCTTTTTTTCTATAAATACGCGAAAAAAATTACAACTTCATATCAATTTACTTCAATCTATGTCCAACTTCTTTACTCAATATTCAATGTTCTAGTCTCAAATTTCTTTACTTCATTTTCTTTACTCTAATCTTCAATTTAGACATTTAGTTGAGTTCTAGTTTCACTTTCAATCTCTAATTTCCTTACTCGATCTTATTCAGTTTTTTTTTATTGTAATATTCAATATTCTTTACTATAATAGCTACACATGGAGTTTACTAGTAATGAGATTAATCAGTTTAAGGGTAGTTCGAATACTCCATCCGGCTACGATGCATATCAAAATATTCCAATTGATTTGAAAGACATCGAAGAGGAGGAAATACTTGAGGTTAAAAGGTCGAAAAAAGAATATGCGGATTATTGGCAACATATGACGTGTAAAAAAGTTGGGGTTCAAAATGGAGTTGATATTTGGAAAGCATTTTCAATCTCTAATTTCTTTACTAAATTTTATTCAGTTTATCTTACTCTAATATTCAATACTCTGTACTATAATATCTATAAATGGATTTTACTAGTGATGAAATTAATGGGTTTAAAGGTAATTCGAGTACTCCATCCGGCAACGAATGCATCTCAAAATGTTCCAATTGATTTGGAAGATTCAAGGATAAGATATTGTAAGTTTTTAAATTAATTAGTTTTTAAAAAAAAAATACGTAATTTTTAATTTTTTTTTGTTTAAAAAAAAAATTGTATACGAAATATTTTATTTATATACAATTTTTATTCCACCTGCGATGATTGTAGCCAGTCCCAAGTCCAGATAAAGGATGGGAGTTTTAACTTTTATTTATAGCGTGTATAAATTACACAAATTTTAAATTATTTAAGAAAAAAATTTAGATTTGACACGAAAAAAAAAAAAACTGAGCAAGCCTGGCTCATCCCACTAAGGCTCGAGCCTTAATTTTTTGGTCGAACTTTTGCTTGGCTCGGGTCAAAAAAAGCTCGAACCTTTTTTGCTCCAACCGAACTTGAGCTTCGAGTTTCGACTCGTAACTCGACTCGTTGATATGGCTAGGTAAAATGTTACGTACTCAAATTGCAAAAGACTTTACTTTCTTATTTTATCTAAAATTTATAGGTACTTGACATACTTGTAGCAACCCAGTTTTTAATGAGTAAGAAATTGATTATAGTCATTGAAGTCACTTATAGAAGTTACTTAAGTTTTAACGGTTATACTAATAATTAATCGACCTGAAACATTTACAAAAATTCGTATGCGTCACTGCTAAATTCTAACTTGGACACAAACAATATTAGATAATAGGCCAAGTAAGACAATATTAAGGTTTTATGTTAACATTTTCAGTCGGATTATCATTAATATAAAAGTTATAAATTGAAATGGCTACCAATATAAATGAAAAATACTTCAATTACCATTTTAAATTTGAGCTGTGTTAAGTGTACACTCGACTGTGTTAAGCAATTTATTCCTAAAGTTTGATTATAATCACGGACTCTCCCATGTGAGAGGGTTGTCATCCCGAGTCTACACCAAGCATAAATCTTTAAATTTTATAATAAACTTGAGTGATTGTTGATAAAGTTGTAAATCTTATAAAATGTGTATTAAAATGAATTGTTGATTTTAATTTTAATTTTAATTTTAATAAAAAAATCTTAATTGAACCAAATGGTCAAATTGTTTTATTACAAATTGTCCTTATTTGGTAGTGATTAAATATAGCAGTTGTTTGGTTTCATTAGAGCATTTCCAAGAGAATTTTGAAACATGGGATGTTCTCTATTTTATCTAAGAGATTTTTTAAATTAAAATTTGAATTTAGAGAGTGTGTTTGACTCTCTTCTATAATTAAATAGATTCAAAATGTTTCAATTTTCAATGTAAGAAAATAATGAAATAATCAAAATAAAAGTTAGTTAAAATAAAAGATAAAGAAAAATAATAAATATTTTTTGAAAGTAGTAAAATTAAGTGTTAAATATAAAGACATATTGGAGTTTTTCAAAATTCCAACTCTTTAAATTTATAGATACTCTCTAAATAATAAAATATACTATTTAAAAACAGAGAGTTTCTTGAAGATACTCTCATAATGAGAATTTGAAAAAATATATTTTGGAATAATAGATTGATAGAGAATGTGTGGTTGAAAAAGAAATAAAAATTATAAATGTGATGAAAAATATTATTTTATTCAAGAATCTATGGTTGAAAATGAAAATGAAAATTTTAATGTGATTCAAACAGGAGCTAAAATTTGAATTAAAATCTAAATCAAAATAAAAAAGATAATTATAATTACATATTTTATTAACACACAACTTTTTAACTATACATTATAT